>JAJHZJ010000112.1:500713-667809 GCA_023548195.1 Bettongia penicillata ogilbyi | reverse complement strand
GAAGCCTGGAAAGATGTATATAAACGGATCCTGAGTGAAAGGAGCAGAATCAGGAGAACTTTGTACACAGCAACAAGCATAGTGTGAGAGGAATTTTTCTGGTAGAGTTAGTACTTCATTGATATGTATAGACTTAAAAATTTTCCCATTTACTCCTGAGGAGAATTACTTTCAACATCCAGAGAAAGAACTATGGAATTGGATCATAGATAGAAACAGACAGTTTTCTATTGTTTTGTTTTGCTTTATGTTATAGTTTCTCCCTCTCCTTTGAGTTCTTCTATGCAATGTGTGTTCAATAGGAAAATATATGTAGAAACTTTATAAGATTGTACCTTGTCTCAGGGAGGGAGCAGGAGGGAGAAGGGAATGGGGGGAGGGAGGGGAAAAAATCTAAGATATATGCAAGTGATTATCAAACACTGAAAACAAATAAAATAATTTTATTTTAAAAAAAGACATTCTGCAGCTGCAGAACCCACAGAATGACGGAGTGAAGCAAATCTCCAGCCCAAAACAGCCTGGAAGGTTGCTGGAATATGTTCATTGTGGCATGCTGGGAGGAGTGCAAAATTCAGCATTTGCAACACCACCACAGAGGGATCCTGAGCAGGCTTTGGGGCGACTGAATCTCTGGTACCTGTGCCTGCTTCCAGACTTCAAGACTGCAAATCACTGAAGACAAATTGGAAGATCAGTGTAAAATACCTATACGAGAGAACAGTGTGGTCAGGCCCCACTCCCAAGGTGGCAGAATGGGAAGAGGTCAGAGGAACTCATGGCCACCACAGCAGCAACAGAGGCAGTAGTAACCGATATTTTTGAAGCTCTAGGCCCACAGATTGTTGGGGGATTGAGCAACTGACGGTTCTGCCTCCATCCCACTGGAAGCAGACAACTACCTTGACAAAGAGATCAAAAGTCAAGTAAAGGGCTGAGGAACTGAGCAAAAATTGGAAAAAAAAAGACTCTAGAGTTTACTTTGTTGACAAGGAAGACCAAAATATGCAAAGAGTGGACAAAAAGTCAAAGCTCCACCATCCAAAGTCTCCAAAAAAAATATGCAATAGTCTCAGGCCATGGAAGATCTCAAAAAGGATTTTGAAAATCAAGAGAAATAGATATAAAATTGGTAAGTGAAATGAGAGTGTTGCAAGAATAACATGAAAAGCATGCCCATAGCTTGTTTAAAGAGACCCCCAAATGCTGAAGAAAATAAATGTTCAAAAAATAGACTAACCCAAATGGGAAAAGAGGTCCAAAAAGCCAATGAGGAGAAAAATGCCCTAAAAATCAGAATTAGTCAGAGGTAAATGGAGGTCCAAAAGCTCATTGAAGAAAAATAATTTCTTAAATATTAGAATGGAACAGATGGAAGTTAATGACTTTATCAAAAATTAATAAGTTATAAACCAATAAAAAATGAACCAAAAAAAATAGCAGAAAATGTGAAATATCTCAGTAGAAAAAACAGTTGACCTGGAAAATGGGTCCAGGAGAAACAATTGAAAAATTATGAGACTACCTAAAAGCCATGATCAACAAAAGAGCCTAGACATGATCTTTCAAGAAATTATCAAAGAAAACTCCTTTGATATTCTAGAATCAGAACTAAAATACATATTTAAAGAATTAAGTAATTGCCTCCTGAAAGAGATATGAGAAGGACATCTCCCAGGAATATTTTAGCCAAATTTCAGAAGTCCTAGGTCAAGGGAAAAATATTGCAAGCAGCCAGAAAGAAACAATTTTAGTATTGTGGAAACACCATGAGGATAACCCAAGATACTGCAGCTTTAACATTAAGGGATCTGAGGGCTTGGAGTATGGTATTTCTGATGTCAAAGGAATTAGAATTAAAACCCAGAATCACTTGCCCAGCAAAATTTCAGAGGAAAAAATGGTCATTCAAAGAAATAGAGGACTTTCAAGTATTTTTGATGAAAAGATCAGAGCTGAATAGAAAATTTTACTTTCAAACACAGGAATCAATGGAAGCATGAAAAAGTAAACAGAAAAGAGAAATCTTAAGGGTTTTACTAAAGTTGAACTATTTACATTCCTCCATGGAAAGATAATATGTGTAACTCTTGAGACTTTTCTCAGTATTATGGTAGTTGGAGGGATTATATCTATATAGACAGGGTGAGTCGAATAGGAGGGCATAATGCATAAAAAAAAATAAACTAGAACAAGGCAAGTTATCTCTAATATGAAAGAGGTAAGAAAAAAACATTTTCAACGAATGCGAAGAAGGGGGAGGTTAGAGGGAATACGTGAACCTTACATTACATTTGCACATTCAAGTTGCTTTGAAAATCTATCTTACACGATAGGAAAGTAGGAGAGAAGGGTATAGGCAATGTTTTGGGGAAATGATAAAAGGGAGGAGGAGAATTAGAAGTAAACCATTTTGAGGAGGGACAGGATCAAAAGAGAGAATAGAATAAATGGGGGGGGACAGGATAGGACAGAGGGAAATATAATTGGTCTTTCACATCAAAACCTTTATGAAAATCTTTTGCATAACTACACAAGTAAAACGTATATCAAATTCCTTACCTTGTCAGTGGGGATGGATGAGGGGAGAGGAAAGGAGAGATATTGGAACTCAAAGTTTTAAAAACGACTGCTAAAATTTGCTTTTACATGCAATGGGGAAATAAGATATACAGGTAATGATGTACAGAAATGTATACTGCCCTACAAGAAAATAGAGGAAATGAGGATAAGGGAAGGGAGGGGAGTGATAGAAGTGAGGGCATGCTGCAGGAAGGGGTAGCAGAATGTATACTGTAGGAGTGGGCAGAAGGGAGAAAAAGAGAGAAAATTTGGAATTCAAAATCTTGTGTAAATGAATGTTGAAAACTAAAAATAAATTAATTAATTTAAAAAACCCAAGAATACACATCATTCCTCAGTTGATTAAAAGTTAGAGGATATTATAAAGCAGTTTTAAGAAGAAGAAATTAAAGCTATTTGTAGTCATAGGAAAAAATGTCCTAAATCACTATTGATTAGAGAGATGCGAATCAAAACAACCCGGAGGTACCACATCACGTGTATCTGATTGGTTAACATGACAAAACAGGAAGATGATAAATGTTGGAGAAGATGTAAGAGAGTTGGAACACTCATTCATGTTGCTGGAAATCGGAGATGATCCAACCATTTTGGAGAGCAATTTGAAACTATGCCCAAATGACTTCAAAAATATTTATAACTTTTGCAGTATCACTTCTAGGGCTGCATCCCAAAGTAATCAAAAAAATGGGAAAAGGTTCAACATATACAAAAATATTTATAGAAGCTCTTTGTGGTGTCCAAGAACTGGAAATTGAGTGAATGCCTATCAATTCGAAATTGCTGAACAAGTTCTGGTATATGAATATAATGGAATATTTTCGTGCTATAAGAAATGATGAATAGTCAGACTTCGGAAAATCCTGGAAAGACTCATATGAACTGATGACGAGTGAAAAGAGCAGAACCAGGAAAATATTATAAATAGTAACAGCCACAGTTTGTGAGGACTGACTCTGATAGACTAAGCCCTTCACAGGACCTGAAACATTCCCAAGGACTCGAGACAAAATGCCATCCACATGCAGAGCAAGAACTATGGAATTGGAAGGCAAAATGAAGTACACTATTTTCTCTTGTGTTATGTCTTTCTTTGGTTTGATTTTTCTCACGATTTCTCCCATATCTGAAAATTTTTCAATACAACATGACTAATGTGTAAATGTCTTTAATAAGAGTGTATGGGTAGAACCCATATAAAATTGCATATTGTCTCAGGGAGGAAGGGGAGAAGGAGGGGAAGAAAATTTGATACTTATGGAAATGACTGTTGAAAACTGAAAATAAATTAATTAAATTTTAAAAATAAAGTGCCACTTGCTTTAAATGTTTTACTGATATTAGGCTTTCATATCAAGAAGCTTGCACATCCATTGATTTAGGTGGCTACGTCTTAAACCTTGTATTCACGATATCCTCCTTGTAAGGGAAGAGAATGTCTAAATATATGTCCACTGGATCTTTTTGATCTATAATTTAAGTTCAAAACCTCCAATATGTATTTCTCCCTTATGTACAATAAAAATTACCAATTTTATCACTAGTGTCTATATTTTATAACCTTTATATTTGTAGAGCAAGAAGATTTCAGAATAAATCCATTGAGAACAAGTCACTATCTTTGTATTTTATTTTAGACTTGATATTCTTGGATTATTCACCAAATGAACAAAATTTCTACTGTCTACAAATGAATGAAATGATTGTGATTTAACTTTACTCCTTACAATCTCAGTGAAAGCACTTTCAGAGCAACTCTGGGCATGATGATGAAGAAAAAAGGGGCAGAAGAGGAAGAAGAGGAGGAGAAAGAAGTTGCCCAGGTTTACATACATAATATGTACTATAGGCCAAACTTCAACTCAGGTTTTCTTGATTCCACAGTCCTTCACTCTGTCTTATAATTGAAACTGTATTATCGTACTATCATTGTTGATTGTAGCTTTCAAAAAAACTTGTTTGTTTGTCCTTCGTTGTCTAAAAAGACAATGCCATCAGAGAAATGATGGCATGACTGGCACTTGACTTTGTTTTGAGTGAGGAAGGACTGTACAGGTCACCAGTCTCACTTCTCTTCCAGAGCCATGTGAATCCGGAGACCTGATATTTCTCAAAATGACTAGAGACGACCCAGGATGCATTTGGAGACCTTAGTCCCATTAGCGCAGGTCTTTGCAGGCTGTCACTTGGGGTGAAGCAATGCCCATTCATTGAATAGGCCTGTTTAAGAAGTAGACAGGGCATGGCCCCTTTAATGAGGTCAAGAAATGAAAGCCATCAGGCTAGGAGGGAAACAGCAACAGTTACAGGTGATAATCACACTCAAGCTAGATGGGTCCAGAGTAGCCCTCAGGCAGGGCCCCAGTTTCGTTCCAGTTCCAGAGTGAAGTAAGTTTAAGGTTTGGGGAGAGAACAGGACAGGGAACAGGAAGGGACAGGAGGGAAGAGGAGAGGGGAGGAGAGAATAGAGGGTAGGGAAGGGGAGAGGAGGGTTATATCTCTGGATACAAAATTTTATTATCTCTTTTATTATGAATACCTTATAAAATTTATGTATGTAAAACTACTATTTCATAACCTACTAAATACAAGATAACTTATTTTTCATTAATGGGAGGAAAGGGCAAACCTTACCATAAAGTCTCTAAAGACAATACCAAAGGTCTTTCTAGCTAAAGGAGCATAGAGAAGAGACAACTAAATTTTTCCCTTTAAAAATTTCAAATAATGTATGCTAGTTGAATAGATCCTTTGCACTTTAGTGAAAGAAGACCACCTGATAATGATAGATAGTCCAAGAATACCTTGACAGAGATTATCTAAACATTGATTATTCTTTCCTCTCCAAAAATCCCCAGTCACTTCATAGCACAACTTTAATTCAAGAAATCTGAAGAGTAGCAACTTGACAAATGATTTTCCTTTGACATTTGCATGATTTGATGTTATTATTTCTCATCCTCAATTAGTTTCCTCTCTCCATCCAAAGACTCATCTCAATATTGCATTTCAGTCTTATTAATGACACATATTCAAATGGATTATAATGTTTTGTAAGTACCAACTGTATGAAGAATCATTTTTGTTACTTGATTGCTTCAGTTGTGTCCAACTCTTGATGATCCCTTTTGGGATTTTCTTGGTAAAGATGCAGGATTGGTTTGCCATTTCCTTCTACAGATAGATGAGGAAACTGAGGCAAAAAAGTTAATGAATGACTCAGGGTCACATAACTTGTGTCTGAAGCAGAATTTGAACTCAGATCTTTTTGATTCTAGGACTGACACTCTACCTGCTCTTGTTTCTTCCAAAACCATGGTAGATACTATGCCTTCCTTTATATTCAGATTTTGGCAACAGATCATGGATTTCTGTGGCTAGAAAATCCCTGCTTTTTGAATTGTTCCTTATTTGAGTATCATTCTCAGGGAATATTCTTTCTTATAAGCATAATGTGTTAACTTTTATTCCTCTCACTGAAGTTATCAGAGTACATTTACTGCATCATCATTATGTATTCCTACTTTACCTGCAATATTTTTCCCACAAAGTTTGTGTTAAACCCATTATATTATTCCACTGGGGAAGGTTTTTGTTTGTTTTTCAGAAGTGTAAAGGAATTGCCAACCCCCAGCCTCTTAGATGGCATTCACTAGTCACAACTCAGGTAAACTGAGGGGAGACTGGTAAGGCATGAACAAGATGGCTCTGGCAGGAAGGATTCTGCCCCTGTTTTGCTCAAGGCTATTTCCTGGACCCTGGGAGAACAAAGAAGGCCCAAGATGTTTTTCTTTCTAGGTGCTTCTTATCAGTCCTGGCCATAGGTATTGAATTTCCTTATTAGGGCAAACTATTTGCTGATAGGTCCACTAAGGGCTCTGGTGTCAGGAAAGAGATAAAAGCACTGCTTGCTGCTACAATAAACAGAGTTCTTCACTATCTTGTCTCTCGTCTCGGTCATTACTTACAGCTCACTCCTCCAAGGCCTACAGGCACTGCTGGTCAAATAAGGCCTGTGGGCCTGAGAGATCAGACCCAGTCACCCTAACACAGAAGTTGTACATAGTTAGACCACTCTGTAAATTTTCCCTTTGAAAGTTGGATTAATGTCTTTATGGAATAATAGTTCCAAATATAGATGTATGAAATACATTTTATCTATAAGTGTGAGTTAATTTTTCTTTTTTATCCTAGCAAAGCCTACAGTTTTAAATGTGTTCTCTTTGTCCAAATCAGGTGCTTTAAATTATGTGTACATTATAATAAGTAGTCTGAAATTTATCACTCTGTCATATAACCAGTGAGTAAACAAGGAACACTATTATTTGTACAACATTTTCCAAAAAAGTAAGTGGATATTTTGATATTATATTTTATGGATCTGTTTAAATTACCAAATTTTGTTCTCACAAGAGTTATGATTTTAATTGTTTTTCTAAAAGTAAATTCAAGAATATACAGAAAGGCGTATACCATCAAGGCTCCATTAACTCAAAAGTTATTTTAAGAAAATGTTTTAATGGCAAAATTATTGATGGGCTTTAGTAATATTCTCTTTGTCTATGGTGGACCAAGCTCTAGATGAGATTAATTTACAATTAGTCTTAAAACAACTTGAATAAAATATAGAGTAGATTGTCATGAAATCATATAATTTTAGAGTGACCTCTCTGTGTAAACATGTAATTATATACAATTCTGTAATCTCCATGTTAAAAGTCTGCTTATATGTAGTCACCAGAGTATGTCCAACTATTTCCAATATTCCTGTGGCTTACAGTTGTCATATTCAGTAAGATGCTCCTTGGTGCATTCTTCCTCACAAATGTTAAGAGACTGTCACTGGTTGTGAGTGATTATTTGGAAATGCGATTATGTCAGGATAGAGAGCAGGAAATATGCATGACCCAGTGTAAGAAGTAAATATGTTAATTTATACTATGTTGGAAAGGTGATTATGGTTTTGAAAAATGATGGATTATATCTTCATTTGCTTAAAACTTGTCCCTGAATGAAATATTATTAATAGCTGGGGAATTAAAGTGTCATTAACACAAATGTTTTCATTTTTTTCCCCATTGAACTCTTTCTTGTGTAAGAATTTATGGATCTTTTTGTACCTGAGGGATTAGTCACCATTTTAAAAAATTGTCATCTTGGTGCTTAAGTGGTATTACAAAAAGGATATGCCTGAGCAGACTAAATTGAAAACTGTGTAGATTGGAAAGTATAAATTCTACAAGTCACATCAGGAAGGACGATTACCTTTCTTCTTAAAATATAGTAGTTAAAAGTGATCATGATTCTTCATTTCCTTCTCTTGCTGAGACATTAGCTACTTAGAAAAACTAAATTTATAATGTCTCTGCATTATGTACTAGAAATAAAGCATTCTGAAACTCCCCTTTTTCTTAATAGTTCTAAAGGAACAGCAGGACATAAAAAATTTTAAAGAAAAAACTAAGAAAATTTATGATGGCCTTTAATAGTCATCAAAAATTCTGTTCATAATGGAAATGAAATAAAGGCAAGTAATGGCTGCAGAGTTAGAAGCAGGAGTCAGAACTTAAGGTCTATGGTAAAAAATCATGATAACCAAGTCTGACTGAATTGTAACTCACATATAAGCCTATCAGAATATTACATTTTCAAAATTTCTATGTCTTGGAAGGATCCTCTTTTGCCCCCTATCTTTGACTCTTAGATAGGCAAACATTTTAATTTAATTTTTAATAAATATTTAAATTTTAAAGTGGATTAGAGAGAAAGGGCACTGACATACATTTTGCCTGTCAATTACTATAAGTGTGTAGCAAGAATCTAATGATTGTTTGGTCCTGAATTGTTCCAGGGGAACAAGTGGGAATTAAAAACAGATAAAAGATTCAACCTGGCTTCATAGAAATTAAAATCTTTGTATGACAATAAAGGATTCTATATAACAACTGGAAAGTAGTTATGAAAATGCTTTTAAGAGTATGCAATGCAACTTTATATATATATATATATATATATATATATGTATATATATATATATATATATATTTCATCCAATGGTGGGAAAGACAATTTATTCATGCCATTTCACCCTGTGGTACACAAAGATCCGTTTAACAAGCTCATGTTCTTATTTTTCCAGACTGTCTATAGATACTGACTAAGCACATGGAATGTCCATTGGTTATCTTTGCCTCTTGTTTCATGACTAGCCAATCTTTGCAGGCATATATTTTAATACCATTGTTTAGTCAGGAGAGTCCTGTGTATGAAACTTGCCTCTACAACTTACTAGCCATGTGATTTTGGGAAATTCACATGAATTAAATGTCTCCATCTTCATTCCCCAAAATGGAGACAATAAGTTGTTCAAATCTCATAGGAATATAAGGGCTAAATAGTAGATGTAGATTGCTTTGTAAACTTTAAGACAACATAGAAATGCATACTTTTGTTATGTAATAGAATGCCTAACACAATGGCATGCACGTTTTAGATGTTAAATAAAAAAAAAAAAATTAGTTAACTGTTTGATATAGGAATAGCAGATGTTAAAAAGAAACAACAATGGGATATCTTATTCCTTTCTCTTCTTATAAAAGTTCTAGAACCAGTATGGAATTATAGAGCAGAAATGCTCAACTGGATATTAAAATGTATATTTGACTACTAAGAATAACCAATAAAATTGCAAGTCACCTGAAGAGGTCTAATCTGAAGAGCCAAAGATGGTTGAAAAAGTAATACTAGAAGATAGAAGTTATTTCTTATGGAATATATTTTTTCTTTTACCAAAAATGACAATCTTAGTTCTGGGACAGTATAAACTCTCTGTGTAAGACAGAGGTCTATGAGACAAGAACATTAAGAAAGATATTGCGTTTTATAGTGGGCTAGACAAGCAATTACAAGGTCTTTTCCAAGTCCAATTTTCAGTGAATACTCTCAGAAAGAAGTTTAATTCTTCTCAAAATTCTGATCACTTTTATCGTTATCCAGTGCAGTTGGCAATTAATAGAACTTCAAATAGTCAGAATTGATAGATACTAAAGATGTCTGATAAAAAATTTAATAATCACCTAATTGGACAATCAGTCATGCATTATTTAAATATCGCTTTTATATAAGATACTGTGCTCAGGGTTCAAAGACAAAAATGAAAAATAATCTAACTTAAAAACTTTATTTTCTATGTTAGATGGCAAATTGATAGAACTAGGAAAATTTGATCTTATCTGTCATAGAAAGATGAATTTAAGGGAGATTATAGAGAGACATAAAAATAGATGATAATATCTAATAGAAATATATGCACATAGATGATATCTATTATATATAAGATATATACTGTGTGTGTGCATGTGCATACATTCTTCCCGAAAGAAAAAGAAACAAGATGTGAAAAAAAGTAAAATTAAAACAGAGAATGAAGAAGAATCTACAATAGGATGTTCCATTCATTTTTAAGAATATAGAAGTTTCCCAACTTTGATGTATGGAACAGAAATAGTTACTCAGAGATCAAATGTTGTTCTTGACCAATGAAAATAACCAATAAAACTACAAGTACCCTAAATAATAGATATAAAGAGTGTCAAGGATGTATGGTATAGATATATTATGTATCCCATATATATATGCACAACACACACACATGCAAATATATTCTACAATATATCGCATATTAAACATTTATCTGTATTAGATATTATATACAAATGCATTATGTATGACATATTTATAAGTGACATAGATATGATAAATTTGTGATGTAGATACAATCATAACTATCTATCTATTTACTTTTCTTCATCTAATAAAAAAAACAAGTCTGTAAAAATGGAAATCTGTTTGGCATAACTTTTCTGAGTAAAATCATATTAGCTATTAGTAATAACTTCTTATTTTATTTTACATGAGGAATAATTCATCCTTAAATAATACATTCTAGAATTTCTGAAATACTTAAAGTAAAACCCTCTTCCCAATAGCTTTGAGATTTTGCTTTTATTTTAAAAAAATATCACTGTTACACTCTTACAATCTTTTGACACTTCTGCTTTATAAAATCTTTCAATGATCATTTAAAGAGGCTAAGCAGTCATATATGATAAGTGTTTCAGTAGCCTAGAATATATGGGATACTGTCCATTAAATAACTTGTAAAATACTTTATTTAGGCCTGGGGGTTAAACTAAATTAATGATGTTAAGTGCTCTTTTTTACTCAGGCATATTGAAATTTAACTTCTGATTGACTATTTTTTTCTGTTCTTTTCAGTGTTAATTCCTGCACAGGAAAAAAGAGACTGAGTCAAAATAATAGACTTTTTCTATTATTTGTATTGTTTTATCAACTCTGTCCCCAAGAAACTATAAGTTATATGTATGTATGTATGTATGTATGTATGTATCTATCTATCTATCTATCCATCTCTCTATCCATCTCTCTATCTATCTATGTATCCATTCCTCTTAAACCCAGTATATTCAAAATAAACAAGGATTTTTGGAAGAAAAGTCAATGAAAGAAAACAATCTATGATGCATTGGGATGATGGCCAACAACATATAAGATGTTTTTTTCAGTCAACACAGCTTTTTGTTTCTTAGTGAAATTCTAATAGTTTATTTTGCCAAGTCTCTTAATCCCTCTTTAAATGAAGAATTAGAGACCTGGTAGATAGTGAAAGGTTACAATTTATTCATATAGTTTTTGATAACATACACAATTTTTTCTTCTTTTGAAACTACCTGTTTATATTCTGTGGCCAGTCTAGCTATTATAAATTTGAATCAGTTCATTCTATGTCTTAGAAATGAGATCACTATCAGAAAAACTCATATAAAAAGTTTTCATATTTACCAGTTTTCTTAATTTTTTCAATATATTAGATATGTTTGTGCTAAATTTTTATGATTTATTATAATTAAAACTGTCTACTTTACCTGGACATCTCTGTTACTTATTTATTCATGAACTCCTACTGTATAAGTAAATCTAAAAAGATTTTTTTCCTTGCTCACCTAGTTGGTTTATCATATGAACTTTTTAAAAGAGGCAATACACAGATTTAGAAGATATCTGGGGAAGTAGTGCGTGAGTGGATGTGGGTGTGGGTGTGTGAAATAGCAAACCCTGCAATCATTAGTTTGGGATTATCAAACATTATACTACTGTGTTACCTTTTGTATTTTTTGTCACCACATTACTTAATTGATTCACTTCTTAAATCACAATTGATTAGAGAAATGCAAATTAAAAACACCTGAGGTATCATATTTGCTAACGTGATAAAACAGTAAATGTTAAATGTTGAAGTAGGGGTGGGAAAATTGTAACACTAATGAATTGCTGGTGGAGTTGTGAATTAAAAGGGCTATAAAACTGTGATTACCCTATGACCCACCAACAGAGCTAGTAGGTCTGTATCCCAAAGAGATCAGAAAAATGGGAAGGGTACCCTACATGGAGAAAAACTATAGCATCACATTTTGTGGTGTCCAAGAATTGGAAATTGAGGGGAAGCCTATCAATAGGGGAATGGCTGAACAAGGTGTAGTATATGAATTTAATGGAACATTATTGTTCAATATTTCAGAATTTTCAGATTTCAGAAAAACCTGGACTTACATGAACTGAAGCTGAATGAAGTCAGCAGAACCAGCAGAGCATTGTACACACAGCACAGCATTGTGCTGTGATTCACTGTAGCAGACATAGTTCTTCTCAACAATGTAAGGATTTAAGACAATTCCAAGAGGGAAATTGATATCAATATATATAGAAAGAACTATGGAGTCTGAACTCATATTAAAGCATACTATTCTCTCTCTCTCTCTCTCTCTCTCTCTCTCTCTCTCTCTCTCTCTCTCTCTCTCTCTCTCTCTCTCTCTCTCTTTATGTTTTTCATTCTGGTTTAGTCCCTGTTTTTCTTTACAATATAACTAATATGGGAATATGTTTTAAAAAATATAAAATACAAAACAAAACAAATCTCAACTTCAGTCATTTGCTCACCTGGTCTCCCCAGACTGAAGAATATATTGCAGACTCGATGGATAGGGGAAGTTTCAATTAGGTGAGAAAGCAAAATGCTTTTTCCATCATATAAAGGAAGACTCATTTCTAAGTGCAACCTTCTTTTCAGAACCTTTGAATGAATGACTTAAATTAAAAAATATGCCCAGGTATCTAACAGATAAGTTCCTCCTGGATACAGACTAACTTTCAAAATACCTCTGCATATCATCACTGAAAATCATTTTTCTCTTTCATGTTATGCTCTTAGAAAAGAAAAAAAAGGGGATGTTTATATATGAACATTCTTAAGTTGAACTGAAAACTGAAAATAGAGTCAGCACTTTCAAGTCAAATATTGCATTCCTCAGTGTTGTGACCTCTCTGGTAATAAATTGTTTTTATATGTATACGTGGACTCTCACAAGTTCATTCCAGATCCCTGACTCCCTAGCAAGGGGAAGAGTCCAGAGTTTTAATAGTATGTTTTAAGGATAATCAGGTTTTGCTGATATAGGATTTTTGAGGGATTAATAATATTCCAAACTTTGTTCTAGGCAGGAAAATTAGAATATTACAGACCCTTATTGAAATCAAGTTTGACCTATAAGATGTAAATAGTTCAGCAAGTTTTTAAGGAAAATCAAGGCTACTGAACTGAAGAAATCAGTAAATGTTTAACTTTTTTTAGGATTTTGCGAAATTTTCATAGGAATCAGTATTTCAAGAAATCTTAATTTATTTTCTTCAACTGGTTACTTACATTTACCCAGTCTAGGTCACGAGCCAGCAAGCAGATAAGTACAGAAGAAATATCAAAGTGCATAGGAATGCCAACATTACTTTTTTATTATTTTTTTTTATTTTTAACACAGTTTATAACAGATAAAGCAATTCAAACTTTTGGTGAAGTGATACATCTTTTTAAAGCATTTACAATATGGACCACGAAAGAATTTTTTTTAACATTAACCAACTGAGACACAGGTAATATTTATGTTGCTAATTTCACAAGCTCTTGACCTAATTGTCTCAACAGTATTACTATGAATTAAAGGGCCCTAACTTAAAGTTGTTGGTCTAAAGGCCTATGCCTAACAGCTTAATTTTAGACAACCTCAGATGTTCCCCTACCCATAATCTATAATTGAATAGATCTGGTATTAAGTTTACAAACCTTTTGACTATAGAAAATTGGCACTAATAGTAAGGACATTGAAGGGATATAATGTCTCCCCAACTTCATGTCAACTCCAGGCAGGATTAGGTTATCAACTTGCATTCAGTCAGGCTGAAAGTCTGCCAGGTCTCAGTGGGGAACCTGAGTCAGGAGAATCCCACCCCAGCCCATGCTGAATTGTGGCTCTCCCACCCTTCCCTTGAGATCACTTATGCAGTTCAAACCAGCATCTCATCAGCTTACTGGCATCATGGACTGGAGGGTCAGATTGCCTTTCTTGCCTCCCATAAATGGAGTTAGACTCAGAAGAACAGTCACTTAATAGTCCCATAGGATCTAAAAATGGCAAGTTCAAATAACCACATTTCAAATATGGTTATAGTTTCACTTTGGCTAAGGAACATCTTTTGAGGCAAGTATTAAGTGGCTTACTTGTCTTTCTATACATGTCCTAGTTCCTGATTAAATGGCAATCATAAAATCAAATTTACCATTAAAACCTTGACTTTTCCCTCAATGCCAAATTTTACCCGAGGTTACCTTCCTCTAGGAAATTTAGACTGAAATTATTTTCCCCAAACCAAAGATGTCATTGATTTATTCTTAGTAATTAATTCAGTCTATTGTTTTAATACTAATTGCTTTTACCTCACTTCGTGACATGTCCAATTTTTCTCCCCATCACTCCCCTCTCCCCACTTTCTAATACCTTGCATTCTGATTACTCTTTTCCTCAATGTACCCTCCCCTCTATCCCACTCCACTTCTCTCCTATCCCCATGTTCCGTCTTTTCTTGGAGGGCAAGATAAATTTCCATACCCCTATCCCTGTAGTTCTTATTTCCCAATTATATGCAATAAAAATTCTCAATATTCATTTCTAAAACTTTGAATTCCAAATTCTCTCCCTCCTCCCCTCACTCCCCAGCCCCACTGAGAAGGGAAGCAATTCAATACAGACTAAATATGTGTTGTTTCGCAAAAGACTTCCATAGTAATCATGTTGTGCAATACCAATTATATTGCCATCTGACCTACCCTATCTCCCCTTATCCCCCCCCAAAATTGATCTTGTCCCTTCTCAAAAGTGTTTATTTCTAGTGACTCCCTTCTCCCATTTGCCCTCCCTTCTAACATTCCCCTCGCTCCACTTGTCTCCTCCTCTCATACTTTCCTGTGGTGTATATAAATTTTCATATCAAAATTAGTGATCATGTTATTCCCTCCTTCAGCCACACGTGGGGAAAGTAGCTTTATTCCCCCCTTCACCCTTATCTCCTCAATTGAATAAGACTTTTCTCATCTCTTTTATGAGTTATGGCCTGCCCCATTCCATTACTCCATTTCTCTTCCCAGAATTTTTCCTTCACCCATTAATTTTTGCTTTATTTTATTTTATTTTTTGTGTGTATGTGGATACCATCTCTTCTAATATAACACACCCTGTACTCTCTATCTACCTATTTGTATGTGTGTGTGCATATGCGCACTCTCTCCAACTACCCAAATTCTGAGAAAAGATTCAGGATTTAAAAGCATTTTCTTTCTATGTCGTAATGTGAACAGTTCAGTTTTAGAGTCTTTTATGATTTTTCTTTTCTGTTTACCTTTTCATGATTCTCTTGACTCTTGTCTTGGGAAGTCAAATTTTTAGATACAGATCTCATCTTTTCCTCAACATGAAATTTTAGAATTCCACTATATCATTGAATGACCATTTTTTCCCTTGAAGTATTATGCTCAGGTTTGCTGGGTAAGTGTTTCTTGGCTTCAATCCAAGTTTCTTTGACTTCTGAAATATCCCACTCCAGTTCCATTGATCCTTTAATGTTGAAGCTGCCAGATCCAGTGTTATCCTAATTGTGTTTTCACAGTACTCAAATTGTTTCTTTCTACCTGCTTGGAGTATTTTCACCTTGATCTGGGATCTCTGAAACTTGGCCACAATATTCCTGGGAGTTTCTCTATTTGAGTTACTTTCAGGACGTTATTGATGAATTCTTTTAATATCCATTTTGCCCTCTGATTCTACAACATCAAGGCAGTTTTCCTTGATGATTTCATGGAAGATAATGTCTAGGATCTTTTTTTGATCATGGCTTTTAGGTGGTCCAATAATTTTTAAATTATTTCTCCTGGATCTATTTTCCAGATCAGTTGTTTTTCCAATGCGTTCTTTCACCTCATCTTCTTCTTCTTCTTCTTTTTTTTTTTTTTTTTCAAATTTATGGTTTTGTTTACTAACTGCTTGGTTTATCTCATAGTCATTCATTTCACTGAACTCAATTCTATCTTGCTTCAGTGAACTTTTGAACCTTGTCCTCCATTTGACTAATTCTGCTTTTTAAAGTCTCCTTCTCCTTATTGACTTTTTGGACCTCTTTTCCCAATTGAGTTAGTCTCTTTTTAAAGCTGTTATTTTCCTCAGTATTTTTTTGCTTCTCCTTCAGTAAGCTGCTAACTTGTTTTTTAATGTCTTCTATTGCCTGACCTCAATTTAAGTTCCCTTTGGAGGCAGAGGCCTTGACTTCCTCTGATAGTATGCCTTATTCTACCTCATCCAAAAGGATGGTGGGGACACCTGCTGCCCAAAAAAATAACCTTTTATGGTCTTACTTTTTTCCCTTTTTGGTGCATTTTGCCAGTCAGTTACTTGACTTATGAGTTTCCCCTGCAGAACAACCTCATGTCCAGTTCCACCAAGCTAGCACTGGGGACTGAGATTCAGAAGAGCTGCTCCAAACCCTCGGGGGCTTTAGGTGTCGCAGAGCTTCTATTCAGTGTGAGATTAAGATTAGCTCCTCATGTGGGGACAAGGTCACTACACAGGGCTCAGTTCCCTCAGAGGTTTTCTGATAAGACCTACAACAATGGATGCTGGCTACTTCCTGCTTTGGGAGCTCCTTGTCTGCTGCTGCCTCCACTGCTGCCACCTGAGGAGGCCTGTATTATGGGGACAACCTTCTCCCTTCTCTGCCAGCCAAAAAGACCCTCTCACTGTCCTTGAGTGCCTGTGGTTTGAGAGCTCTTCATTGCCCCTGGAAAATCTGTCCTTGAAGTCTGCTTGGATCTACTCCTCTTGGGTGCTATAAGGCCAAGGCTGAGATGGTCTCTGCTCTGCGTCTGGGGTGACAGACCTTTCCCATGGATCTTTCAGGTCACTCTGACCTAGAAATCTCCTCCAATCCATTGTTCAGTAGCTTATGCTGCTCTTGAATTTGTTGAGAGTTGTTTTTTACAGGTATTTTATGGGCTATGGGCTAACAGCTAGTCTATGTGTGTCTTTCTACTCTGCCATCTTGGCTCCACCCCCCACCCAAGTCTTCCTAATGCCAAGGAAAAAACAAAGTTTATTAAAGATCCCCCATATTGGGTTGACTCTTGAGGAGTCTAAGCATTTGTGACACTTGTATTAACAAGTGGGCCATATAGAATCTCTGTTTGACAGAGTCTGAGCTGGATTGAATATGAGCACAATCACAAAGGTGATATGGAACCTATATACAGAAAGTCCTTTGGAAAGATCTGTAGGTGGTCTTGATGAGACTCGGGTATCTAGTGATGTCATCAAAGGTAGGAAACAGCTGGAGGCTTTTGGGAGTTATCAGACAATGGAGGGCTTGTGTGGAAAGCAGGTAGGGCAATCAAGAGGTAAAAGATAAGAAGGGTCAGGCTAGGTTAAGGGCAACAGATTTGAGTATGAAAGGCCAGGTTACGTGGGAAGATTCAAGGAGAGTCTAAGGAGGTTCTCAGAGTCTAATCCCTATCAAAACTATTACATTTGTGATGTAAGTGAGACATTTAGAGTGATAGAATACTAACCATTTCTTTATCTCTGGCTACATGTATCCCAATGCCTTCTCCATAGTAACTCATCCAAAAAATGTACATGTTTGATTGAATGATACTTAGGTGCTAAATTAAATATCATAACTTCTTTCATTCAACTTAAGTAAACAATTTTAGTAATTTGACTCCATTAGATGTTAAATGGATGTTTGTGGATTTCTAAACTAATAACAACACTTTAATATTGAGATTGAGAATACTGATATGATACCATCTTAATTTTGTGAATGTGTGCATTATAAACTTGTCCCTCACCTAACCTCAATTTTCTGCTTGGATTGAAAGACTCATGCACTGCTTTCAGTGTTTTCTACTTTTAACTTTATTATTTATTTATTTTTTTTTAGTATTTAATTCCCTCTCCCCAATTATATGTAAAAACAGTTTTAATATTCATTTTTTAAAGTTGACCTCCAAATTTTCTCTCCCCACTGTGAGGCCATGCAAAGTAAGATCTTTTGCTGATTTTGTTTTAGTTTCAAGAAGAATCATGTGTCTATTTGAATGTGCTTAAAGAAGATCTTCCCCACCCATCCATGGGCCTGCTCACTGAGAGAGGCTGTTTCTGGAACCCTCTACTTAAAAAAGAGGACAACATATAAGTAATTGGCTGGACAAATGAGCAAACATATTTTCTTACTTCATTCATTACAAGGAAGAGCAAACATACTACCAGAAGTTAACAATGCAAAAGCTCCTGCATCCTAAGCTTGCAAGAAAAAATATGATTTGGAATCAGGTCATCGAATAGCTCAAAAAGATTTTGAAAATCAAGGAAGAGAAGCAGAGGAAAAAATAGGAAGAAAATGAGAATGATGAAAGAAAATTATGAAAAAGTCATCAACTAACTAAAGGAAACCACTCAAAATGCTGAAGAAAATAACAGTTTTAAAATTAGACTAGCCCATATGACAAAAGAGGTTCATAATGTCAATGAGAAAAATGCCTTAAAAAGCAGAATGAGCCAAATGGAAAAAAAAGATATCCAAAACCTCAATGTAGAAAATAATTCCTTTGTAATTAGAATGGAGCAAATGGAACCTAATGACTTTAGGAGAAATCAGAAAATTAGAAAAGAAAACCAAAAGAGTGAAAAAATAGAAGAGAATGTGGAGCATCTTACTGGAAGAACAACTGACCTAGAAAATGAATCTGGTGGATATAATTTTAAAATAATTGAATTACCTGAAAGCCATGATTGAAAAAGAACCCACACATCATCTTTCAAGTAATTATCAAGGAAAACTTCCCTAATATTCTAGAACAAGGAGGTAAAATAGAAATGGAAAGAAGAGTTCCCAAAGGGAAAATTCCAGGAAATACTGTACCCAAATTCCAGAGCTCTTAGCTCAAGTAGAAAATATTACAGGCAGTCAAAAAGAAATAATTCAATATTGTGGCAATACCATTAGAATAACACAAGATTCATCAGCTTCTACATTAAGGGATTAGAGGTCTTGGAGTGTGATATTCCAGAGGTGAAAGAAGATAGGAATAAAACCAAGATTCACCAATCCAGAAAAACCAAGTATAATACTTCAGAGGAGAAAATGGAACTTCACTGAAATAATGGATCAGGAAGACAGTAATTCCAATTTAGCCTCAGACACTTACTATCTGCATATCTTGTTCAAGTCATATAAAGTGACTTAAAGTCAAGATAATTGCATCTGCCTCCTAGAATAAAAGAGTAATTATAATATTATATAAACTGTTTTTTCCAAACCTTAAAGCACTCTATAAATGCCAGTTATTATTGTTTTGTCTTGTTATTACAGTCATAAAGTGGGAGATAAATTAATTCCATTAGGGAATTAGGAGTGATCAGAGGTTCAATGATTGAGAGTAGAGAAAAAATTTTGACAGGGGTGTTAAATTTAGCAAGGAAGGAAATTAATGATGAATAAATGAAATTTTAATACTTTAGATCAAATAGAAAGTATTTTTATTTAGACCAGATTTTCCAATTTCATTAATTTCTTCAGACATACAGGTGAGATTTAACAGAATAAGTATCCAGTAACTCTTTGGGAAGGTTGATATCCCATTCAAACAATGCAAGAGAAAAGAAAAAGGTAGATAGTTAATACATTCTTCAAAACAAGTAAATACTTCCTTCTTAGCATTCAGAGTAAGGTGTGGAATAAAGATCCTGTTTCTTTCATTATTTATATTAAAAGAATTAAATTACCTTTTAAAACAAATTGAATACCTTCTCAGCTACGCTTAGTTTTTACACCAAGACCTCAAATATATTGTCCAATATTTAAACCCCTATATTTCTGTAGTTTTGTGATTTTCCCTTTAAAATGTCTCTTCTATTTTTCTTTATATGTAATCTTAAGCATAGCCTCACAAAAATTACTGATTATGCTCCTCTCTTAGGATGGACTTCAACCAAATCCTCTCTGCAAAGTTTGCCCTAGTTCTAGGCGTTAGAAAATAACTCTTTTAAAATCTTTGTGGAGAAGAGTAAAATGTATTGCAAATAGGCAGTAGAATTATCTGTATTTAAAACTGATTAAAAGAAAATGCACAAAGGATAATTGCATTAATGTTTTGATGCCAATTTATAGAGAATTATCTGGTGGAGTACCCCAAGAATTTGTTCTTAACCTAGTGCTTTTATTTGCTGTTGTTTTGTTCTCACATTTTAAAAACTAACTTGAATGAAACTACAGACTCTGCTCACTCAATCAGTAAGCTATAAGTGGAGAGATAAAAATCACTCAAAGAACCCCTCATTCCACCTCCACATCAAAAGTTTTGCCATTGGGGGGTGGAGCCAAGATGGTGGAGTAGAAAGACTCACATATGTTAGCTCCGAACCCACAGCCCATATATTTCATGCAAGAATAACTCCCCACAAATTCTGGAGCACTGCAAGGCGTGCAGAAACACAGTGGGAAAGATTTCCATTCCAGAGAGCCCTGGAGAGAGGTCCCCACTGTTGCACCCCGGAGAGCAGAGCCCACCCCTGTGCTGCCCTCCCCGCGTGGCTGAGAGAAGCAGATCAAAGCAGGCTTCAGGGAGGGAATCTCCAGAAGCTGGAAAGGTCCCTCTGCCCACAGATGCTCCAGGTTAGTGAAAGAAACGTCTGGGCTGGCCAAGAGGGGAGCAGGGTGTCTCCGTGACTCGGGTCCCCTCGGGAGGCAGTGGCGGAAGGAGCGGCAGAGGCAGCTGCAGCTGGGACTCACCGAGCAGGCAGGATCTTCATTACTGAAGGTCTCTGCATAAACCACCTGAGGGAACTGAGCCTGGGAGGCACCCCTGCCCCCACCCAAGCACCAGAACTTAAGCTCATATTGACTAGCAGCCATGCTGACACTGAAAGCCCATTTAAATCTCAGACTCCAAGCACTAGCTGGGCGGATGTAGGCAGAGGTGGACAGGAATCTTAGAAGTCAAGTAACTGACTGGGAAAATGCCCAGAAAAGGGAAGAAAAATAAGTCTATAGAGAGCTACTTTGAGGGGACATAGATGCTCCCACCTTTCAATTCTGAAGACAAGGAACTATTCTTACCATCAGGGAAAGATGAGGAGGTCAGGGCCTCTGTATCCCAGACATCCCAGGGGGATGTCTGGTGGGCTCAGGTCATGGAAGAGCTCAAAAAGGATTTTGTAAAGCAAGTTAGACAGGGGGAGGAAAAACTGGGAAGAGAAATGAGAGGGATCCAAGAAAAGCATGAAAAACGGTTCAATACCTTGGTAAAGGCGACCCAAAAAAATGCTGAAGAAAACAACACCCTGAAAAATAGGCTAACTCAATTGGCAAAAGAGGTTCAAAAAGACAATGAGGAGAAGAATGCTTTCAAAAGCAAAATTAGCCAAATGGAAAAAGAGGTTCAAAAGCCCACTGAAGATAATAGTTCTCTCAAAATTAGAATGGAACAGATGCAATCTAATGAAACCAAGAAATCACAAAACAAAACCAAAAGAATGAAAAAATGGAAAAGAATGTGAAATATCTCATTGGAAAAACAACTGACCTGGAAAATAGATCCAGGAGAGAAAATTTAATAATTATGGGACTACCTGAAAGCCATGATCAAAAAAAGAGCCTAGACATCATCTTCCTTGAAATTATCAAGGAAAACTTCCCTGATATTCTACAACCAGAGGGCAAAATAAGCATTGAAAGAATCCATGGATGACCACCTGAAAGAGATCCAAAAAGAGAAACTCCTAGGAACATAGTGGCCAAATTCCAGAATTTTTAGGTCAAGGAGAAAATACTGCAAGCAGCTAGAAAGAAACAATATCAGTATTGTGGAAATAAAATCAGGATAACTCAAGATCTAGCAGCTTCTACATTAAGGGATCGAAGGGTGTGGAATAGGATATTCCAGAAGTCAAAGGAACTAGGACTCAAACCAAGAATCACCTACCCAGCAAAACTGAGTATAATACTTCAGGGGAAAATATGGTCTTTCAATGAAACAGAGGACTTTCAAGCATTCTTGATGAAAAGACCAGAGCTGAAAAGAAAATTTGACTTTCAAACACAAAAATGAGAAGAAGCATGAAAAAGTAAACAGCAAAGAGAAGTCATAAGGGACTTACCAAAAGTGAACTGTTTACATTCCTACATGGAAAGACAATATTTGTAACTCTTGAAACTTTTCAGTATCTGCGTAGTTGGGGGACCACACACACATACACACACACATGTACACACGTGCACGCACGCACACATACACACATGCATGCACATACAGAGACAGTCAGCACAGAGTTGATTGAATAGGATGGGACCATATCTCAAAAGAAATTAAGGTAAATGGTAAGAGAGAAATGTAGTGGGAGGAAAGACGGTGAAATGGAATGGGGTAAATTATATCTCATTCAAGAGGCAAGCAGGAGACTTGTTAGTGGAGGGAAAAAGAGGAGAGATGAGAAAAAACAAGTTTACTCTCATCACATTCAAATAAATGAAGGAATAAAATGCACACTCATTTTGGTATGAAAACCTATGTTACAATACAGGAAAGTGGGGGAGGAGATAAGCAAGGGGGGGTGATGGTAAGGAGGGTAATGGGAGGAGGGAGCAATTTGAAGTCAACACTCAGGGAGGGACAGGATCAAAAGACAGAATAGAAACAATGAGGGGCAGGATAGGATGGAGGGAAATACAGTTAGTCTTACACAACACGACTATTATCGAAGTCATTTGCAAAACTACACAGATTGGGCCTATACTGAATTGCCTGCCTTCCCAAAGGGAACAGGTGGGGAGGAAGCAATGGGGAGAATTTGGAACTCAACGTTTTAGGAACAGCTGTTTACTATTGTTGTTGCTACTAGGAAGTAAGAAATACACTTAATGGGGAATAGAAAGCCATCTGGCCATACAGGACAAAAGAGAAGATGGGGACAAGAGAAGGGAGGGATGATAGAAGAGAGGACAGATTGGTGATAGAGAAAATTAGATTGCTCAGTGTATTGGGGAAGGGGGAGGGGATAAAAGGGGAGAAAGTTTGGAACCTAAAATTTTGTGAAAATGAATGTAAAAAGTTAAATAAATAAATTAAAAAAAAGTTTTGCCATTCTTAGCAAGATAAACTTTAGAATGATCAAATATAAAAACTTGCCATTGAGATCAAGTTGGGTGCAAAAATTATAAATGAAGGTAAATATGGCCTTACAAATATATTAATTTGTATCTGTCCATGCTTCTAATGTTCTGTATTTGATCTTTTCTTTCAGGGTGGTGTAACAGCAATCATGGCAGCACACCTGAGGATTGTTGATGTGAATAATTTTTAGGGTCTAGTTACAGAGTATGATGAATTCTCTATTGACTTAGCAATAAACTAAAGAATGTTTATTAAAGTAAAGGAAAACAGTTATTGCACCATCCTTAAGGAAAGCATATGTATGTGCACATGTGTATATTTATATATGTGTATATGTATATACACATACATATGTAAACACATATGTGTATATGTATGTATGTCATATTACTAAGTATATAATATGGCACATAGCATATATCGTTATATTCAATTGTATTCTCCAAAATACTTTTTTATACAATCAGGGGTTCCAAGGCTAGGGCCTTTCCTAGTATGGAAAATCCTTAAGAGGTAGAAGAAAATACCACATCATACACCCCTAGATCACAGTGGAAAAAAAATCTCTTCATCAATACCAGGTGTCCAAGTAAAGTCCTATTTCATCTTAACTCTAAGTTGACTTCAAAGTCTCAGGGCTCTTCCTCCCTCAGCTGACCACTCCAGACTCTCACCTGGATTCATATGTAGGCTGCTCTCTGCTCTTGCTCCATATATCAGCTCACTGGGACTGCTCCACTCCAAGCTCTCCCAGCTCCTGCCTGAAGCTTCTTCCTCTGGAAAACAAAGCTCATCAGGGCAACAAGAATACTGACACATTCCACCAGCACCGTCATCTCAATTCACTTCCAAAGTTCAGAACTACTTTGATATCAGCTCAGTTCACTTTAACAAATCTTAAAAGTGTAAAGCTAAGCTTCCTTCCCGTTGGCCGGCTTCTGCCCTACAGCCCTGTTCAGTTTCAAAGTTCAGAGGCACCTTCCATCAGAGGTCTCCTCTATGCTCTCAGTCTTCTCTTTGCATTATCTTCTTCTCAATATTGGCTTGCCCCTTCAATGCTGGCTCTCTTGTTGTCTGCTTTCTCGGCATTGACTCTCTTTATATACAGTTAGAGTCTACTTGCAGATATCTGATTGACTAAAACTCATTCCAAAAAAAAAAAGAGAAACACAGTAAAAGATACTACTCTGCTTGCTGTTACAGGTGGTGAGGAAAATGATGTCATAAAACATTTGTTTTTCCATCTGTTCTCATACCATTTACTAATTTACAGAAATACACCCACCCACCTGCACCATATATATATATATATATATATATATATATATATATCAATAATATGACAGCAAGAATAACCTAATATAAGTTTGTTTGTTCAGATTTTAGCAATGTATTTGACTAATGTGAACCACTTTGTTGGGGGGGAGTATTTTATGTGGAAGACTTAGACAACTGACAGATTTGGACCAGCTAGTCTTGAAGTGCTTTTCAGGTGTGAGATTCTTTAATTTTATAATTCTGTGAGGTGTAAGAGAAAGGAAGTAAGATATGTACTTTAGCACAAATGGTTTTTGAAGAGGGACATCCTATGAGAATAGAACCTAAAAGTTAAGTACTGGCATGCATTCATTTCCATTAAAAATAAGAAAATCTTTCAACTATAGTTAAGCAAAAAGCATATATAAAATTAGAAATGATTATAATTGAATTATAGAACATGGTAGTTGCATTTTGATTGTTTTCTCTCCTGAGGGAAATATTTTCAGACTAAGATAACACAAAAGTCAAAGCGTCAGAATAAAAGGTACCTCAAGGACCACAAAGTCCTAATTATTTATGATCAACAAGCTTTTTTACTATGTATCTAAGAAGTGGTGTTTGAGCTTTTGATTTAAGATCTCCAATAAAAAAGGAGCTGATTACCTGCTGAAGCAGACAGTACTATTTTTGATTAGCTCTGATTATGAATAGTTTGATTACATTTGACCTAAAGTTGTGTATTTGCAATTTCTACCCACTGCTGCTAATTCTTCTATAGGAGGCCAAAAATAACAAGTTTATTCCTATTCAATTGTAGTTGTCCCTATGGTAACTGAAGACAGTTACCTTGCAACACAAACAAATAGGAGTTCTTTTCTTCAAGCTAAAAATCCTGAGTTTATTTCTTAAGTCTTCATGTGATTTCAACAAACTTCAGCATAATGGTTCCTCCCCTTTTGATTCTGTCCAGATGATTAATGCCTTTCAAAATGTGTGGTAAACAGACATGAATACATATTCTAAATATTGTTCAGACCTGGAGAAGTATAGGGGTACTATCACTTCCCTACTCCAGGGCACTATGTTATATCACATTAAATTTTGTGGCTTTATATTAAACCACTTAGCTATACTGAAATTTCAATCTGCAAAACAAAACACATTCAAATATTTTTTAGTTGAACTACTATCTTTCAGAAGCTCTGCTATTTTAAAATTACAATTTCTTAAACCAAGTCAAAGGTACTATCCTTATTCCTGAATAATTTTGCTACTTAGATTAGGTACAAATTCTTGTCTATCAAGATTATTATGAATGTCAACTCTGCCTTCAATATATCCTTCCCAGGGTTTGGGCTATTTAAAAACTTGATAATATAATCAATTTTGCCTTTATCAAAGTATTTAATGAAAATGTCAAACCTCATTGTGCCAAAGATCAATATCTTTGGATAAACTTGCCTCCAAATTGAAATCATTAATATTTATTCTTGGGTTCCAGTCATTCAATCACTTTTCAATACAGCTAATTGTGATATCATGTATGCACAAGGTAAAGATGACTTGGTCAAATGATTTGAGGAAATCATATTTTTCATCATACCTAGATCTCCTAATCTGATAAAATTATCTCTAAAAGAAATGAAATTAAACTGTCATACATAGTAGATAGGTGATTAGGCATAATCTATAGAAACCTGGACTTGATTACAAGAAGTGTCTTATCTATAAGGAATATCAACTGTGGTATCCCAGATAAATAACTTTACCTTTCAATGCTTTGGCCAGTTGTCTAAATCTATAAATTGTAGAGAATGTTCTACTTTGCATTAGAAGAGAGACTTTCTCTGACCTGATTAAATCACAGCACCAGTCTTGGTGCTCACATCATCTCTATGATCACCACCTTCCTTTTAGAGGTCTGCAACATCTTTAACAACATCATCTAAAATATGGGCTGAGAATCAAAGTTAAAGCTCTTCCTCTTTTTGAAAATTAAACATTTGTTAATCTTATATTGTGGCATGATACTTCTCCTATTTCTATGCACCAGCCAGGTTCTGTTTTTGTTTGTTGGTTGATTTTTACTGCATCCCTACTTGTCTTCAATAGAACATTCCTAGATGACTGTTTTGGTTTTGTTGCTGCTTTTTTTTTTAATCTAGAGAAAATAACTCTTAGAAGACAAAAGAGGAAAAATAAGATTTGGATAGTTCTCACTGACTTTCACTTAACCATTTTTATTGGGTCATCCGTCTTAAGCAGCAAGCCTATCCTTTCTAATGCTGTGTGTATGTACACATGTATATGTATATGTATGTATATACATACCCACACATGTATGTATGCATGCATATGTATAAATCTATGTGTATACACATGCATATGTGTACATGTATATGTACATGCACATGTATACATAGATACTTTCATGTAATGCATTTTATAAATATACTCACATGTATTTGTATTTTATATTTCATAATATATTTATATATGTACCTGTGTGTATAAATTTTATATACACCTAAGTGTATATGTACACACACATATATATATATTGTATATATGCATGTGTATACATGTATATGTCTGTGTCTTTTCCTGATTACTCCATATAATCTCTTATCATTCTTAGACTGTTTTTCATCCATTTAGTTGTGTCGGACTCTTTATGCTCCATGGAACATATTGTCTGATGAATCTCTTGCAAATCCTGACCAATCTCTAGAAAACTTTTTCTAGAAACTATATTTCTCCTCAAATTTTCCTGTCTTCAAAATTTCCTTATTACTCTGGAGGTGCCACTATTCTCCCAATTGTCCAGGTTCCAACCTTGCTCTTATTGATGATGTTTAACTTTGTATCACTGACCTCCATCCCATTTGTTGACAAGTCTTGACATTTCTACCTTTACAACTCTTTCCAGCTTTCATCACCTCATACTTGCATAATTTTATCAACCTTCTGGTTCATCTCCCTGCCTCCCTACTCCAGTCCATCCTCTACTTGACTGTCAAATTTATATTCCTAAAGTGAAAATCTGACCATGTTAATCCCTCCTTTAATCAATTCCAGTGGCTTTCTATTGCCTCCAGGATAAAATATAATCTTCATTTAGCTTTTGAAAACACTTCACAGTCTGCGACCTTTCCAGTTTTTGTATTGCTTATACTTCCCATATACTCTCTGATCCCGTGTCACTGGCCTGATAATTATTCCTGGTACAAGAAATTCTTTCTCCTGAATTTTCATTATCTGAGTCAGGTACTTTAAATTGTCTCTTTCCTTATCTCTCTCTCCCCTAATTTCCCTGGTTTTCTTTAAGTCATAGCTAACATTCCCATTCCCCCCGCAAAAAAAACATTTTTCAATGCTCCTTAATGCTATTGACTTCTCTCTGTTGATTATCTCCATTTGATCCAGTATATATCTTGTTTCTATGTTATCATTCCCGCATTGGATTGTGAGCTTGCCAAAAGCAAAGACTGTCCATTGTATTTATTTGAATACTCAGTGCTTATCACAGTGTGTAGACATAAGAGGTACTCAGTAAATAAATGCACAGATTGCTCAATCTGATGTCTAGATAATAGAAATCCCTCCTTTCTATTGAGTTGCATCTCCTTGAAAAGCTAGTGATCTTTTTCCTACATTCATCATCTATTTTCTCTTTCCATTTCTTTATTAGGTCATATACTCTGATAACGATTTTGAATTTGTTTCTACTTAGATTTCTTTACCATTCTGGTGAATAAGGTTTACCCATTTGTAATTATATTCCACCTCTGTCTCTTCAAAATAAAATCTCAATGAGATCTATATAGGGAGTTGATATACACATTATTCGTATGCATAGTGAACTCCTGGGCTCAGGACCTTTATTGGTGAAGGTTGGCACCTTCTCTCCAACTCATAGTTTTAAAGAGTTCTATCTACGAGGTCAAATTACCTTCTTTCATTAAATCTCTAATTGCTCCTTCTTGCTAGTCATATTGAAACGGGGGAAATTTTGTGTCAGCATCTTAGGTTGTGACTTTGTATTCTGAAAATTTTGGAGTCTGTCCTACTATTTTTTTCTTTCAGGTACTTTCTATGTTGTCTATACTGGTGGAGGGGAGTGGAGATCATTTTTTTCCCAATTGTGCCATCTGTAGCAAAGTAGAGAAGAGATAAGTGTCACTGGGAAACCACAACCTTGAGGGAGTCACTCGCAGAGCCACTGAAATTACTGAGGTTGATATGAGGAAGAATGTCCTGGAAGTCAACTTGGTAGTAAGAGGAGATGATTGTTTACTATCAAACAGCATGGCCTTGAAAATGAAAGCTGCTTCAAGATTTGTGACAGAATATTATTTTGGATTAAAATAGAGAGTGGGACATACAATGGTTCCTTCATTTCATGTTAAGAATAAGTGGAATTTGTAGTATCTCTCTGTTTACATATTATCACCTTTCTATGTATTTCCTTTCTATGATAACCACTTTCATATCAACTTTTCTTTCATCTCACTCCAGAAAAGTTTTTTTTTATAGATTTCTCTATTAGACTTTATCTGTTCTTTCTGTGTACTCACAAAATGTTATTTTATGCATTCTTACAATTTCAATATTTATTTTTTTTAAATCCACACTAGAAGGCTTAACATGACTCACATGACCATGGATAACCCTCCTACCATAACCTCACATTTTTCATGTAAAATTCAGTTCATGTATTTGCTGACACATGTCCTCTTCCTAAAACTACCCTCTCTGCCAATAATACCATTATCTTTCCTGTCAATATGGACATCAGTTTCTTCACTTACAAAATCACTTTTGACTATAAAACCTCTAAACTCCTTTACAGTAATGGAGGTATAATTTCATAATCCTATGATAATCTAGTCAGTGCCCCCAAACTCACTTTTAATGCTTCCTTTTCCCTTTAACCTTACACTTAACTGAATTTTGCATGTTATTGATTCTACCAACAAATAAAATATTTTTTGATCTGTCTTCTTTTTACTTCACTGCTACTATCATAGTTTATGAAACCATAGAATCAGGAACATCTGTAAGGAACCTTAGAGATAATATAATCCTGTTATATATATATATATATATATATAGTCTTGACTTAGGTCATAAACCTGGTGATTGGCAGATCTTTAAGCAGAATCTATATCTCCTAATCCAATAGTCTTTCAAAAACACCATCCTATAAAGTTCTAATTATTTATTGTTTAGGTATTACAATAGATATTTTCTATTCTTAGGACACTATAGATTTTCCTGTCCAACCCATTTTGTATGCTATTGTCGAATTTGTTTTCTAAAAGAACAAATCGAATTAAGTTGTTCCTTTGCTGAAAACCCTTAATTAAGTCCCTGGTGATTTGGTAATAAAGTCAAGACTCCTTAGTCTGGCATTTGAGTCCTCCAACAGTTTGTTCCTTATCTACTATGCCAGTTGTATTTCTCATTATTCCTTACCTTATAATCCAACCAAAATGGACTTTTCCACATTTCCCTCAAGTTCCCTATAATTTTATACTAGTGCTTTCTTGTATCCATATATCCTTCTTATGCACCTTTCAAAGCTCAGCCCAACTCAAGCACTAATCCATTCAGTAAGTATCTGGGATCCTCTATGATGATCAAAATCTTTATCTCCTCTAAAGTCTCAACTTAAATATTTTGTGGTGTTTTATTGCATTTTTCTCATTCCATATGAAAGCATAATTACTTAGCTCTTGCTGTTCTACAGTATAAGATTTATAAAGGGAAGAATTGTATATTTTTACATATTTTTGTATTAACTTCTTCATCTATAAAATTTGTAGAGACAGCTCTGCTATAAGACTTATTTTGTGAAACTATTTCAAACGATTGCTATATTACAGTATGGTTTTAGGACAATTGGAATTTTATATATTTACTAATGCACAATTTTGTTAGCAATGAAAATTATATCATGGTGGCAAGATGTGCATGGGGGTAGCTCTTGTCTACTGATATGGTGTCATAGAGTGACCACAGCGACCATGGAATTTGGATCATAGGAAGAAGTGGTATCTTACTCCATCTGGGGAGTTGACTTTCTTCTCCCAAGAGGTGTTGAAAACTACTGGTGGTGGGGTTGTTGTTATAATACTCTGGTTAGGTTGCATAGGTTGACTTTCTTCTCCCAAGAGGTGTTGAAAACTACTGGTGGTGGGGGTGTTGTTATAATACTCTAAGGGGAGAGTGAGGAGGTCCTGAGAAGCAGGTACATAAATGAAGGCAAGACAGTGACCCTAAATGTCTTCCCCCATCTGCAGAAGAGATGAAAAAATGGCCTGAGTCCTTTGACCCTTTAGACCCCTTCTCATATGCCCAGAGAAAGGCCTGTTTTGGAGATGCATTGGTGCAGTGGAAATGGATCCAGCATTATGAGTGTGGTGGTAATCTTCCAGTGTACTGGAAGGTCTTGCTAAAGATTGTCCATTACTGTCAGTGTCAGTGACTCAGATCCCTTTGTAATGGTTCCTTGAGTGGTGACTCTGTTAATTTCCTCTAGATTCGAATTTTAGTGTTGGGCCCCTAAATCCATTTTTTCATAATCCCAGTTGGGAATTTTGTCACATTATTTTGTATAACAGTGATTTTTAGGGCAACATGTTTTGTGTTACAGGAGGTCTGCCTTTCTATTTACCTCATAAGGATTTTTTTCTTTTGAAGAAAACACATCATAAATTAAAACTTGAAAAAATATGAATTATCCTCCTCATCAGTATCACAAACATTAATTTCATTCTTTAGGGCCCTACCACAGGGCATTTATGTTTTAGGAGTCTTTGGATTACTTGACCTCCCAAGACTATGACCTTGAGAATTTAACTGTCTGTTAGGAAAATCTGGACTTGGAAACAATCATATTTATTTGTGATTTCATCACAGAGCCTATTACAGTTAACCATCCTAGCCATGTTCCGTGTGCACCCCAGAAAAATGGTAGCTTTCCTACCTTCCTGTTCCAAAATTCTATAAAAAAATCTAACATCCAGAGTCCCTAACCTTAGAACCTTAACCTTCTTATTTCTACAACTGTGACCTTGATTTTTGTAGTTTTCTGAATGATAAGTGTTTTAATAATACAGTCATTTATATCAAATTGGACGATTCTTACTTCTTAATTTTATTGGATTTTTTTAGTCTACACATACCTTTATGAATTAAAAAGATACCAATATAACAGGATAACCAGGTTATTTTTTTCTCTAGATTAGGACTGAATTATGCTACCTTGTCCATTTAGCCATGATTGTTAATCAGTGTGTGTGTGTGTGTGTGTGTGTGTGTATGTGTGTGTGTGTGTGTGTTTTAACTGTTTGGTTATAAGGAATGATCCATGTAGATCATAGAATAATAGGTGGATAACTCCAAGGAAGTTAGAGACCATTAGACCTAATTCTCAATTTAGAGGCAAAGAATTAAATCCCCAGATTGTTAAGTAATTTGTTAATCTCACAAAATAAGCTAACTTACTCATTTAGATGCCTCTTATATCTGTATACTACAGGTGAACAAGTCAAGTTACTTGAGACTCCCAAACATTACCTTTATATTATAAAGAGAGCCATAGAACAAATAGACAATTGAGTATCCCTTATTCTCCAAAATTTCAGTTTCATGTCATCAACTGAAATTGAACATCTTTGTTTTTGTTTGTTTGTTTTGAGAGAGGCAAACAGGGTCAAATGACTTGTCCAGGGTCACACAGAGAGTAATTTTCAAGTGTCTGAGGGCAGATTTGAACTCAAGTCCTCCTGACTCCAGGGCCAATGCTCAATTACTTCACCACCACCCAATGAACACCTTTCTTTGGGTGTCCCATAGACATCTTAAATTCAACACGTTCAAAACAACTTATTTACCCTCTCAAAAACTCCTTTCTTCCAAACTCCCCTGTTACTGTCTGTCATAACCATTATCCTTGTCACCGAGACAAGGAATCTAAGTATCATTTTCAACTCCTTTTTCTGTCTGATATCAGATCTGTTGCCAAGTCTTGTTGATTTTCCTCTGTAATATCTTTCACCTATGCCCCTTTCTCTTGTTTAATGCTGCTGCTATCCTGGTATAGGCTTTCATTATTTATATCTGGATTATTAATCTACTGGTTATGCTAGTCAAAAGTTATTATTCTAGTCTATTCTACTCTCAATGATCAAGACAATTTTCTTAAAGCACAGGTCTGACCCTGTCAATCCCACACTTGATGAACTAGTGGTTCCATATCACCTCCAGGATGAAATGTAAAATCTTCTATTTGGCATTCAGAACTCTTCCTAACCATGCATCCCTCCATCCCACTACCATCTTTCCAGTCTTCTTAAATTTTAAACACTTTTCTACACAATTATTTTTCAATGTAGTTATTAAATTACTTACACTTTCTTACACAAGATACTCCATATTCCCACTACATGATTTTTTACTCACTGACCACCATGCATGGAATATTCTTTCCATCTTCAACTCTGCCCTCTGGCTTTCCTCATGGCCCAAATAAAACCCCACCTTCTATAAGAAATTAGTTCTCTCATAGTTCTAATGTTTGTCTTCTGTTGATTATTACCAATTTGTTCTGTTTATATCTTGTTTGTATATAATTGTTTACATGTTGTTTCCTTCATTATGTGGTCAGATCTTCAACAGCAGGGATTATCTTCAATTTCCTTTGAATTTCTTGTACTTAGCACATTAGGTGCTTATTAGGTGCTTAATAAATTTTGGAGGACTGAATCTCACCATTGGTCAATTCAATATAATATTTTCTCGTTTATAATATTGTTAGTCTGATCCCAATCCTGATACACTTTTTTATTTCTCTTGGAGAAATCTCATTACAGTTATGGATATACTGGAAGAAGTAGAAAGGGAGTGGAATAAAAGAAAATAGAAAAGGAAAAGACAGTTAAAAAATAAAAATATTCAGATTAGTTCTGTTTTAGATATGGAATAACTTTAAGGGTAATGATAATCAATTATAAAGAAAAGAGATTAATATTAACCTTGTCATATGTTTTGGTGTTTCATATACTTTTTAACGTTATTTTATTTTTAGCCAAAATAAATCAAAATAATTTAAACACAGCCAAGGAAACCTGGACTTATGAAAGCAATTTTTAAGCATTTTCATGCCTAAAGAATGGGCAATAATTCCTCCTTTTAACCTATTCATACTATTAGTGAAATAGTATCGGTAAATATGTCCAAAAAAGGAAAATGTGGCTTTAGAATGCACCCTTTTCAGAGGATCAAGAGCTTTTGCAGTTGTTTGTTGTCATAGTAACAAAGGGGGCTGCCTTTTACCTTGCATGTATGAATAAGTCTGATTTATGAAAATTGTTTCAACAGTTGCATCCATTAATTACCAAAGTATTGAAAATTCATAGCTAAACATAATATGGTAAACTTGTATTTTTCTTTAATAATCCATTGATTTAATTTTTACTAGAACTTGAACTAGGCAAGTTATTAATTCCTGTTAAAGTGAAAATGTTCTACTTCTTCAAAACAGTTATGAAAGTTTCTGTGGTTTTAGCATTGAAATAATTATTATTCTTGACTCTATATATGAGGAAACAGGCTCTGAAAAATTAAGGATTTTTCCTATCATTACATAATTAATAGTTTAACTGGTACTGGAACCCATATTTCTTCAACTGAGATATCAGCCATGCTACATATATATTTGCTATATAAATCCTTTAACAACCTTCTCTCATGAGTGGTCCATTTTAATCAGTGAGACTTCATGTTAAATAGCTTCTGCATAGTTCATGAATACAAAGCAAAAAACATAAATGTAAACATGTAAACATAGTACATGAATATGAAACGATAGGACAAAGGGCAGCAATGTTACGCAGTGGACATAGCACTAATTTGGAGGTGGAAAGACTGGTCTTCCTGAATTCAAATCTGGCCTCAGATATTTACTGCCTGTGTGATTGTGGAAAAGTAACAATCCTGTTTACCTCTGTTTCTTCACTTGTAAAATGAGCAGAAGGAAACGACAAGCTATTCTAGCATGCGTCAGGAAAATCTCATAAATGAAGATTTAGACATGCTTGAACAGAACAGAATATTAAAAAATAAATATTCTACTTGTCAGCAAATATCTTTAAATCATATTAATGTATTAAATATGGACAACAAATAGAAAGTTTTAATAGATTTTACCCTGTAAAAATAACCATGTTCTATTTCCCTTTCTAGACAGGGACACTCAAAGTTTTGTTAGTGATTTCATAGAGAAGTTTTATTTATCATCAAATCTACATAATAATTGAAAGCAATCTACACTAGTGCTTACAGTGTTCTCAAAGAAAAGCACTAGGCTTCACAGCTCATGTTCTCATCAAAACTGCAGTTGCGATTGTAGAAGAATCAAAAAGATAACCTGGAACAAAGGTGAGCTTAAATAATCCTGTTTCTACGTACATTTGTCTTATATGCAGTAAAAATAATTAAGAACTCTTGTCATTTAATATGATTTATAAAGGAAAGCATCAGGTGCACGTTAATACCATTACAATTACTAGAGTTATATTGGACAGAGCAGGCAAACTCTATAGATTATAGAAAGTCTGCACAATATCTCTTAAACTGTGGGTTGTGAACCCATGGGTTCAGAAACACTGAAGGGGTCAAGAGAGGAAAAAGTTTAAGAAAACCTTGATTTATAAAATTTGGGTGTTGGAAGGAAAATGGTGAATGTTCACTCCACTACTGCCCCTTACACCTTATGCGAGCCTCCACAAACTTCCTTATACTATAGTGTGATTATATGAATGAGTGACAGAAAAATCCAAACTATGAGAATGTGAGATATTCTATTTTAACTCAATATTTGACTAATACAATATCATATCACAAATGTTAAACTGTCTTTCAAGTCATTTTTCAATAAGTTGTATTGATTAAGTTTTCAAAATAGGGTTGAATCTTGAAAGCATGTGAAATAGAAGTTTGTTTTTCCTCCATATAACAACTTACTCTCAATTTAGGCAGTTGGTAGATGGCAATGGTTTTATTGTATTTTGTAGGATCATAGATATGCAGCTAAAAGGGCCCTGGGAGGTCATCTATTTCCTTTATTTTATATTTTTTAATTAAAAAAACTATTTTGATGAAGAAATCAGATTGGATAATTCATTAAACTTTGAAATACTTTCAGGAAGTGCGTAAGTGAAAAACAAACAAACAAACAAAACCTAGCAACAACAAAACAACCTCCACTGAACATTCTTTGGTTAGGAAAGAAAAGATTTCATACTGTCTCAGAAGTATGACTCACCTTAATGAAATCATGTCTGACCCTCCTGCCCCCATCCCCAACAACCTTATTTTTTTTAAGTCTTAGCATATGTTAAAAATAAACTGTAGAGATATTCTGTGAAGCACAAAATTTAACAAACATTTTTCCAACTCACATCTCATTTTGACTAAATCCAATGTGTATGATTTGAAACACAACCTTGCACTAATATCACATCTTTTGCAATTTCAGAACACTAAGCTCATTGAGAATTAACTTATTCATAAATTGGAAGTGAGAAGAGCACAGTCTGTTTTCACAAACATCTACATCCTATTTGCCACTTCCTTATGATACCTCTTAGCCAAATGTCTTAACATGCCCTCAGTGGTTAGTTTTGGCCTGATAGTACCAACTCAGATATATTTTTCTCACCTTTGCATCAACCCAAATCAGTTTGGTTTCCATAAATATACTTATGCATATATGGAAACAAGTTAAAGTATGATTTCTTGGGATTAGATTGGCCTAATACTATGCCCCCCTTCTCTCTAATAGATCATACTGAGAGTTTTTGGGGGGATAAACCTTACTAACACTAACCAGAGATGAGAGTTCTGGACTGTAAGACAAACTAAATTTTTAAAACTATTCTGATAAAATAATACTATTATTATGATGATTAGGGAATTTTTGAAGTCCATTTTAACTGAAATGGTTGAAAAGTCTATAATGTAGGGTTTCATGGTCAGCTTCTTTCACAGATTTGTTGGGAGAAATTTCAGAGCACACGTTACACTCTGCAACAATGTATCACTTTGTGTCATCACATCTCAAAATGAATTCTTTATTTAAGCCATCACAGTGTTTAAGTTTCTATAAATAAAACAATCACTTCTAGGGCAATACTTGATAAAAAGTATAAAATTTAAGCAGTGTGGTAATACAAAATATAATTTCCATAAAATAAGAATAAGCAATAATGAAAAATTACAGAGTAGTAGATAAACTACCTGATTTCATTGCTGGCTAGCAGGGAATAAAATAAGAATCAAAATGAGGGCCCCAATATGTTGGGTAGATTCTTTGGCAGGATCTCTGGAAAGACATATATATATATATATATATATATATATATATATATATATATATATATATATAATCACACATAGTGAGATTTGTGTAATTGAAGGAGTACAAATTTTTTTCTCTGAAAGGAGGAGCAATTCCAGGGAGATCATGAGCTTATTTTCCTTGTTAAGGTTTTGCAACATCATTAGTTGAAATACCAAAAGTTATTTCAAGAACTTAATTATTCAGAAAGAATTATGGAGATCTTGGGGTTATGTTAAAATTTTATTTTTGATCACATACATAAACACATGCATACATGTATACATATGCATATATATATGTGTGTGTACATATATACATATATATATGTATATGCCAAATATACATACAATTTGAATAGAAGTTGAGGGTTGAACACCACTCTGTAATGTTTTGACACAGTTAAAATTTTAACATCCCCTTTCACTTCATATTTGGAAATGTGATACAATTTCAATTGATGCTTTATAATATTTTAATTATTTCTTTGTACCTATATATGCTTCTTTGTCACTGAACACTTGGAGTTTAACAGCTGTGCTTCTGAATGAGTTACACTTGAAAATCCTGTCTGTATTTCTCAAGAGTTTTTTCAGTTTCTGGTTAATTTTCTTGAATGATATAAACAAAGTAAGATATTGGTACACATATGCATGAACATATACATACACAGACACATATATGCCTATGTTTATACACATGTATATATACATGTACATACACATTTAAATACGTGTGTGTGTGTATGTACAGAGGGCACAGGGTGAGCTGTACATGAGGGGAGAATACCTAAAAAATTAAATGTACTGCTTAGTAGAATATACTAGGAGTAAGAGAAAGGGAGAGGTATAGAATGTGGCAAATTATCTCACATAATACCTCATAAAATGGAAAGGAAGAGGGGAAGATGAAAGGGAATAAGTGAGGTTTACCCTCATGGGATTTGTCTTAAGGAGGTAATAACACACTATCAATTGGATATGGAAATCTATTTTACCCTTTCAGGAAGGCAAGGGGAAAGGGAATGGGAAAGGGAAGATAATAAAAGGGACAGCAAATTGGGAGAAAAGATAATAAAAAGCAAGCACTATTTTAGGGGGAGAGGACAAGTGAGAGAATGGAATAAATGGAGGGCAGGGCAGCATAGAGGGAAAAATAGTCTTTTGCAACTTCACTATTATGAACGTGTTTTGCATGGCTATCCATGTATGACTAATATTTAATTGCTTGCTTTCTCAGTGATGGTGAATGGGGAGGGAGGAAGGGAGAGAATAAGGAACTCAAACCTTTAAAAATAAATGTTAAGAATTGTTTTTGCATGCTCTTGGGACATATGATGTACAGACAATGGGGTAAATAGAAACCTATTTTGCCCTATAGAAAAAAGAGGGGATAGGAATGGAAGAAGATGGGATGAAAAAGGTAGGACAGACTGGTGGAAGGGAAGGATTGGGTCTATATTGTCCTGCTGTGGGGGGGTGGAGAGAGAAAGGGAGGAAATTTGAAATTCAAATTCTTGTTGAAGTGAATGTTGAAAATTGAAAAATAAATAAATTTTATATATTGACATTAAAAATATGAAAAGAAGAAAGAATAGAGACACATACATTTGAGTAAATATGAACTGGGCTTAAAGTGAAGGATTTCGTACCATTAACTCTTTCACATTAATCTCTTGTGCAAAAAGGAATCAGAAGATTATAGGCCTAATGAACACTACAACAGATCAAAAACGTCACAATAGATTGCCTCTTAGTATAAATGAATAAAGGCATCAATTTGAGAACCACTTCAGATTTGTATGTTTGTGTTAATTAAAAACTACTGACTAGGTAGAGCAGAGATTAAAGTTAACATGAACTTAGAAATGTATGAAAGTAAAAATAAAAGAAGGAATGAAAATGAAATAAAGTTTATTAATGAAATAAATCCTATTACATGAGGTCTTGATTGTGGAAAACTCAAAACATAAAAATAATCTGACTTATGCCATTTATTTCTTTGAGATCTTGAAGTAAGTAAATATTTTTCAAATAAATATCAGTCTATAAGTCGCTTCAGTTAGAACAAATTTTATCACCTTATCAAAGTCAGAAATGACAAATACTGTATCAATTTACAACACAAGTTCATTTAAAGAACATTGTGAAGAAGGATATTGGACTAACATAAACATTAATACCTCAAACAGTAGCAAAAAATAAGTGAGAAAGTGAAAACAAGCCTAGAAAACTTTAACTCTAGATCCAACTAAGCCAGATCATCCGATATAAATTTCTTTAAATAGAAAGATAAGAATAGAGACAAAATTGAAGAAAATTACTATTTCTACAGTGATTTATTATAATTATGCGTGACAGAGAAATCGGGAATTTGGATTATTACATTCAATTTTGTGCTGGAGGAACTGTAAAGGTTACCTGAGAAGTAGGTCAGGAAATATAATAAGAACAAGCCAAATACAGAGAGAAATAATACATTCAAAGAGTGACATACTAATCAAAGGAAGATTTTCTCAAAGTATCAGTGAAAGCAGGGTACCAAAAGTGTTAAGTAAGTTAGGTGTAATGTTATTACCAGAAGCAATCAAGAAAATATGAACATCCACATTCCACTTCTCTACATTTTCATATATAATATATTAATAATAAAAGTGTTTGCAAATATTAATCATATAATTATTGAGTCTGAGGAAAAATTGTATAAGAAGAACTTTTTAGATAATTTAATACAACCAAGAAAATCTTCTCAGACATAAAATTGAATGTATTATATCTGAGGGAAGTTTCTTAAGTACTATGTTTCTATGTACCTCGTAAAAACAACTTAATATAATAAATAAAATACTATATAGTAAAAGTTATTCTAAAATTCTCATTCTATTTGACAAACAATGCATTTGAGAAAAAAAATACTCAAAATCAACTACATGAAGGAATTATAGGTGCTAGTGATTTAACAACAAAGTTGAAATAATCTCTGCCCTTACAGAAGCTTATATTTGCTAGGAAAAAGGAGTATATACACTAATGGTCATAAAAGAGTTTGAATATCTATCCCACAATTGCTGCATGTGGTCTCTGTATATTTGGCCAGTCTCCATAACAAATATGAAGAACTTTATAGAAGTGAAAGAATAGGCAGAACTGAACAAATATGTGAGCCAGAGTGAATATTTGAAATTATTCTGTGAGTCTTGAAAACTTTATGGTGTTAAAAAGAAAAGAATGTAAACTGAAGGTCAAAAGACTGCTACAGCAAATGAAGAAGTCCGTCTCTGCCTGACCGTTTTGTTTTGTTTTGTTTTGTTTTGTTTTGTTCTTACTTTACTTCATTACTCCACTGGCAGCATAAACACTGAAAGGAATGATAATCTTGTGTAACTCAGTTGATGTATCAAAGAGCATAACTTCTGGGGGACTTTGAATGATTTATGGAGATGTGAAATTTTATTAAATATTTCAAGGAGACTAAGATGATTGTAAAAAAAAAGCGTGTTATTTGTAGAACATTCTACAAATCTTAGAGGTAAAAAACTGAAAATTATATCTTAAAATTACCCATTAGATCATTCAATAAAGAATAACTATTTTTTTAAATCTACTGTAAAATGGACTCTGAAAAATCAAAAAAAAATATTTTAAAAGAAGATGTTGATATCAAGAGGTATAGAGAAATCTCGATATATGGGAGAGTAAGCAAGTCATGATGTCATATTATGATCTCTTTTTTGAGAGTTGCCATGTCCAGTTAATAATAAATATAAGTGAGAATAACAAATCAATAGTAATAGCTAGTATGTATGACACTAATTTTGTATCAGTCATTGTGCCAGTCATTTAAGAAATATCTAATTTGATCTTGTAACAACCCTGGGAGACAGGTGTTATTATTATTTGCATTTCATAGATAAGGACACTCGAAGAGGGGGGTTAAGTAAATTGCCCAAGGTTACAAAACTGATAATTTTTTGATGATGTATTTGAAACCTTCTTTTTCTAACTACAACCCAAGCACTCTTATCTATGGCACCTACTATCTAGCTATCTCTAGTAACCTTTCACAGAAAGACACACAGTAGTAGCAGCTAGTAAATGAAAGAAATTACTGAACAATATCAAGGGATTTGCTTTTTATTGCTTATGTTGTCTAAAACTCAGGACACCTATTTCATGCTAAACTATAATTACATGTGATGTTGGAGTTAGATGTTAACATTTGCAAATAGAGAAAAAATAAAATAAAATCTCTTGTGGTTAAAATTTCCTTGTAAAGCAAACCTGGCAGTGAGCCACAACTAGACAAATCCCCTGGTCCTATCTTTATCCCCAGTATCCTGTCTCCTTTCCTCTTCCTTATTCCTTTTTTGAAATGGAGGTGGAGATGGGGAAGGCAGTGCAGTTATGGAGTGTGAAGGAGACTTCTTTAGTCATAATTAAATGTTATTGAATACAGATTTGTATGATAACATCTTTCAGCAGATTTCTTTCATGCAGATCCTCTTTTGTGACCGTACACCTCAGCAATGCTCTTTGGATCAACTTTATCTCACCCTCATCACAATACAAATGTATTCATGGACCTGCAACTACTCAAAGAAACATAAAATAATATAGTTCAAAAGATCAACCTTTGTACAAGGTAGAAAGTAGTGCCATTACATATACACATACAGTTGAACATTTAGTTAATTGTTAAAAAATCATAATTTCCCAAAGGTTACTCAGGTTGTACTACTGCTATTATATTCTGATTCCATTTAACGATCCACTTATATTATCTATTCAAAGAATGATGGAATATGAACCGATTCTAAGCATTGACCATTTATCAACACATTATAGTTTGCATAATAGATATCATCCTTCATCTGTTGCTCTTGTCTCATGTAGAATTTCACATACCTATTTTGAAATATCATGTATCTCATTAAAGAGAGTGTAAATTTTGTAACTTGATGCTATCAGTAAAGTCATATGCATTACAGTCTCACCATTTATTAAAAAATTTTATTTGATTAAGTATACTATAGACATTTATTATACAGTGCTTTATAGTAAAAACCAGAGTAGGAAAAACTGATACACATTTGGAAAAATTTGTTACAAATTTAAGAAAATTTGTATGATATAACATTAACAGGTAAAGAAATTTGAGAAACTTTCAGGTAATATTTTGTTCTTCCTACAAAAATTTGGTTAATTTTTTGTCCTTTTTTTGTTTGCATTCTTACGGGTTTTTGATTTTAAAGTGAATATAGATACTGTACTCTCAGATGCATAAGTCAACTATACTCTATTGACATGTGATTCATGTCACTATGTAAATTAAAAGCCTGCTACTTTACATGAGTTTACTGTGTAACCTGCAATTTTGCCAAAGTTATTATTTCAAGTAGCTTTTATGTGATTCCCTGGGATTCTCTAAGTGTATCATCATATCATCTGTAAAGAGAGGTAACTTAGTTTCTTCCTTGCTTATTCTAATTCTTTCAACTTATTTTTCTTCTCTTATAGCTACAACTAGCATTCCTAATACTATATTGAATAACAGTGGTGATATTGGACATTCTTGTTTCACTTGTGACCTAATTGGAAATGCATCTACCTTGCTGAAAAACATCGGTTGTTCATTGGTAGCCTGAGTCGATATAATAAAAATGATAATATTACCTAAATTAATTCACTTAATTAGTGCCATATGAACCAAACTGTCAGATAATTATTTTATAGAATTGTAAAAAAAAATATATCAAAATTCATCTGGAAGAACAGGAGGTCCAGAATATCAAGGGGACTAATGAAAAGAAATGCTAGGGAAGGTGTCCTAACACTACCAGATATCAAATTGTACTATAAAGTAGCAATTATCAAAACACTTAGTACCAGCTAAGAAAGAGAAGGGTAGACAAGTAGAATGTGGAAGGTACTCAAAGCACAGTAGGCAATGAATACAGGAATCTACTGTTTGATAAACCCAAGTACCTCAGATTCTGGCATAAGAGCTCACTGTTTGGCAAAAAATTGCTGGGAAATCTGGATAATAGTGTCACAGAAATGAGGAAAAGATGAATGCCTGACACCATACACAAGAATAAAGTCCAAATGGGTATATGACCTAGGTATAAAAATTGATGCTATGGACAAATTTTTGGAGCAAGGAATAATTTATTTATCATATTTATGGAGAAGGGAGGAATTTTTGACTAAAGAAGAGATAGAAAGCATTATGAAGTGCAAGTGGGATAATTTTGATTACATTAAACTGAAAAATTTTTGCACAACCAAACTCAATGCAACGAAGATTCAGGGGAATGTAGAAAACTGGGACAGAAGTTTGTAGTTAGTATCTGTGATAACGTCCTCATTTCTAGAATATATAGAAAACTGAGTCAAATGTACAAAAACACAAATCATTTCACAATTGATAAGTGGTCAAAAGATATGAAAAGGCATTTTTCAAAGGAAGAAATTAAAGACACCTATAGTCTTAAGAAAAAATGCTCTACATCACTACTGATCAGAGAGATGCAAATCAAAACACCTCTGACATACCACATCACACCTATCAGATTTGATAACATGACAGAATATGAAGATTATAAATGTTGGAGAGGATGTGGGAGAGTTGGAATACTAATTCCTTGTTGGTGGAGCTGTGAACTGATCCAACCATTCTGGAGGGCAATTTGGAACTATGGACAAAGGGCTCCAAAAATATGCATACCCTTTGACCCAGAAATATCACTTCTAGGACTGTATCCCCAAGAGATCATGAAAATTAGAAAGGGCCTCACATGTACAAAAGTATTTATAGCAACACTCTTTGTGGTGGCAAAAACTGGAAATCAAGGTAATGCCCATCAATTGAAGAATGGCTGAATAAATTATGGCATACGAATGTAGGGGAATACTGTTGTACTATAAGAAATGATGAAGAGAGACTTCAAAGACTTCAGAAACACTCATGTGATCTGATACTGAGTGAAAGGAGCAGAACCAGAAGAACATTATGTACAGCAACAACGACAGTGTGCAAGAGTTTTTTCTGGTAGAGTTGGAATTTCATTGCAATGCAAGGACTTAAAAAAAAATTCCCAGTGGTCTTTTAAGGCAAAATGCCATCCACATAATCACAGCATGTAGCAGATCATTTTCTTTTGTATTATGTATTATGTTTGTTATATGATTTCTCCCATTCATTTTAATTCTTCTACACACAACTACTAAGTTGAAAATGCATTTAATAGGAATGTATCTGTAGAATCTATATAAAATTGTATGCTGTCTCAGGGAGGGAGAGTGAAGGTAGGGGTGAGAGAGGGGGAAAAAATCCAAGTTATATGGTAGTGATTATAGGACACTGAAAATAAATAAAATTAATTTAAAAAACTTATTGAAATAATAAACAACTTTTGCAAAGTTGCAAGTTACAAAATAAATTCACAAAAATCATTTGCATCTCTATATATTACTAATAAAGTCCAACAGCAATCGATAGAAAAATAGATACCATATAAAGCAGTGGTATAACCTACAAAATATCTGGGAGTCTACCTGGCAAAACCAACCCAGGAACTACATGAACAGAATGACATGACCCTTTTCACACAAATAAAGTCAGATCTAAGTAAATGGAAAAACATCAGTTGCTCATGGGTAGGTCAAACTAACATAGTAAAAATGACAATTCTTCCTAAATTAATTTACTTGTTCAGTGTCATAGCAATCAAACAACCAGATAATTATTTTCTACAACTAGAAAAAATAATATCAAAATTTATCTGGGAGAACAAAAGGTCCAGAATGTCAAGGGAACTAATGAAAAGAAATGTTAGGTAAGGTGGCCTAGCCTTACCAGATCTCAAATTGTATTATAAAGCAGCAAGCAGCAAATCCATTTGGTACTAGCTTAGAAACAGATGGTTAGACCAGTGGACTAGGTTAGGTATTCAAGACACAGTGGTTAAAGAATGTAGCAATCTACTGTTTGAGCTTCTGGGATAAGAACTCACTGTTTGACAAAAAAATTGCTGGGAAAACTGGATAACAGTGTGGTGACACTACTGCCTGAAACCATGTATAAGAATATAAGAATAAAGTTCAAATGAATACATGATCTAGGTATCAATATTGATGCTGTAAACAAATTAAGGGAGAAAGGAATTGTGTATTTGTCAGATTTATGGAGAATGGAGACATTTATGACCCATCAAGTGATAGAGAACATTATGAAGTGCAACATGGATAATGTTGAATGCATTAACTTGAAAAGTTTTTGCACAAACAAACCCAGTGCAACCAAGATTATGAGGGAAGCAGAAAACTCGGAAAGAATTTTTGCGACTAGTGTCTGTGATAAAGACCTCATTTATATAATATATAGAGAACTAAGTCAAATGTACAAGACTACAAGTCATTCCCCAGTTGACAAATGGTCAAAGATATGCACGAGGAATTTTCAGAGGAAGAAATTAAATCTATCTATAATCATATGAAAAATGTTCGAAATTACTACTGATGAAAGCGTTGAAAATCAAACAACTCTGAGGTGCCACATCACACCTATTGGATTGGCTAACATGACAAAAGAGGATGATAAATGTTGGAGAAGAGGAGGGAGAGTTGGAACACTCATTCATTGTTGGTGAAGCTGTGAGCTGATACAGTCGTTCTGGAGACCAGTTTGGAACTGTACCCAAAGGGCTACAAAAATGTGCATACCCTTTGAACCAACAATATTGCTTCTGGGACTCTATCCCAAGGAGGTCATAGAAATGGGAAAGAGTTACGCATGTACAAAAATATTTATAGGAGCTCTCTTTGTGGTGGCCAAAAACTAGAAATCAAGGGGATGAACCTCAATTGGGCAATGACTGAACAAGTTGTGGTGCATGAATATAATGGAATACTATTTTGTTATGAGAAACAATGAACAGGAAGACTTCAGAGAAGCCTGGAAAGACTTATATGAACTTATGTCGACTGAAAGGAGCAGAACCAAGAAAACTTCGTACACAGCAACAACAGTGGGTGAGAAATGTTTCTGGTATACATGGTATGTCATTGAAATGCATAGACATACAAAATTTCCAATGGACTCTTTAGGCACAATACTTTCCATATCCAGAAAAAGAACGCTGGAACTGGACTGCAGACAGAAACAGACCATTTTCTTTTGTATTATGTTTCATTTTGTTTTGTTTTATGGTTTCCCCAGTCCATTTTGATTCTTCTATGCAAGATACATTTCAGAAGAATGCATGTGTAAACCTTTATAAGATTGTACATGGTCTCATGGAGGGAGTGGTGAGGGAGCAGGGGATAAGAGAGAGGGAGTGGAAAAAAAATCTAAGGCACGTGTAAATGATTTTTGAAAACAGAAACAAATAAAATAATTCAATTTAAAAAATAATACCTGAAAGTCCTCTTTTTCAATGAATGACCATTTTTTCCCCTGAAGTATTATATGCTGTTGTATGAGGTAATTTGCTGGGTGGGTGATTCTTCACTATTCTTAATTTCTTCATGTATGCCTCCTCTGCTCACTGGAAAAACACATGTTTCCATGCTCCCTTAGTTACCACAGAAACAGCAAGCATTTCCTTATAATGGGATACCAGCCACGATCTCTACCTAGTTATTGCCCCCAGACCCATTACCACACATTTGAACAGGTTTGTTCTTTTGGTCAATCACAATCACACTATCCAGCTAGACGAAGACAGTAACACAATAGCTATCTAATCTGAACAGAGAGGACCACTATAGCTAGCCAAATGGAGGACAGTATGACCAGAATGTTTAATCATTGAACCATAGATTGGACCCCTACTCCATTACCTAGTCCCTGAACAAACCCCTCCTGTTTTTTTTAATATTGATCATATTCTTGTATTCTGTTTAGATTTCTGTTTTATAATATCTTTACCCTATAAAAATATGTCTTGTTCTCTCTGAAATTGCTGGTTCCTCTTGGAACTTTGCCTACTTCTTGACAGTTGTAAATTTCAATAAATGTCTATATTTGAATTAGAGGTGGTCTGTCTATGAATTCTTTGAGACAGTTCCATCCTGATATATCATTACACTGCAACAGTTTTAGGCATCCTTGGATCACCAATGTTCTCCCTCTTCTTTGGATCAGTTTTTGAATTGGACTCTCTCTAATCCAAAGGTTAGCCTATAATTCCCCCTTTCTCTCATCTGGGAAGTGTTTCAAGGACCTAGGAAGGTTTGACTGGATTGGTTGGGACCTAATGACCAAGGCAATTGTGGTCAGAAAAATTCTCTCTAGAGAGAGGATGCTCTGGGAGTTTTTCAATTTATTTTCCTTCTCATCATTTGGTGGGACACCACTGAAGAGATGAACATTGTTATAGGAGTATTTCCTTAAGCTTACTAGCATTTCTTCCCAACTTCCATCCTAACAAAACTTAAACAGTGATAGAAATTGATCTCTATATAATCTAGAAGACCAATAAAAGTTATCACTATTTCTATTTTCCGTTAGTGTCTGACTACTTTGTGTCTGCGTAAAAATTTCTGATGCTGCCACCTTGTCAGATTTAAAATGCAGCCAGCAAGAAAAAGAAAAACAAACAAATTAAATGTGCACCTGGCCTAGAAAAATTGATAGTCTCTTAAAGAAAGTCGTTTGCAAAAAAATCTCTCTTTCTCTCCCTCTCTCTCCCTCTCTCCCTCCTTCTCTCCCTCCCTCCCTCTCTCTCTCTCTCTCTCTCTCTCTCTCTCTCTCTCTCTCTCTCTCTCTCTCTCTCTTCCTCTCTCTCTCTCTCTTTCTATCTTTGAACTGTGGCCAAGTTCTTGAAGTAGAGAGAAAGATGGAAAGAGGAAGGGGAAAATTTGTTTCCTCATATCTAAGAGCAAAGAGATCAATTCACTTATCAAAGAGAGTCAGGTTTCAAAGATGCACTTTTAAATAGGACTCTCACTTAACCTTTTCCTGGGTCTCAAAAAGAGAACTGTGTCATATCGTTTGGAATATAGATCAAGATAACTGAATTCATTCTGGTTACTATTTGGCACTTAGATAATTTTGGAAAATGCGTAGATCTGAAAAAGAGACATCCGGAAGATGAAGCTTTAAGCTCTCTAGTACAAGGGAGAGCGAATTAGGCACCACTGGATCTTTTCCAGAGTCCCACTCATCTTGACTGGTAGGTTAAAACCTCTCACTTTCAAAGAAGTTTTAAGGAGTGGACCCAGAAGCGATGTTTATTTGAGTAAAAAAAACCCAGTAACATTTTCCTGCCTGTAGTCCTACATCTGAGGATGAAAGGGCTATGGTGCCTTCTCTCTATGGTTCAGTTCTGACAAGACCAGGGCTACAGTGAATGTTTGGAACCACTAAAATTCTTCTCCCTGTGATCCCAGCTTTTTCCAGGCTATGGCTACAGTGCTTTCTCCCTGTCATCCCAGCTGTAACCAGCTTGCAGGTACAGTGAAAGGTTAGAATCACTAAGATCTTTCAATTTATCATGCTGGCTCTGAACAAGCTAAGACTGTAGTGGAAAAGTTAGAAGAATAGTAGGGAATTTGAGTTACCCTCCCCCAAAGGAGTAAGGCGCAGGAACTGCAGCAGGGGCCCCACTGTCAATAGCCCTGAGTCTCTGGGCAGCCTGATGCCCACTCCTCTAGGCAAAAAGATGAAGCTTTCTTCTTAAAACCCCAAGTTCTTGCTCCTATCTGCAGAACTGGAGCTTCTGCTCCAAGTTCCCCAAAGCAGAGCAATCCCTATCAGGAATCTATTAGGCTCTTCGGGACCCTCTTCCTCATCCACCAAATCACCCTCCTCAATGGTCCCTGTACCTTTAATTCAGGTGCTGTACTCTATAACCTCCTGGTGCTATGTAATGGCAATTTAAATGGGAAGATCTTTTGAATTCCTTAATAGGCCCATGTGACCTGCCTGGGTCACATGGAAGCCTGGAGTCGCATGAGTCTGAATCACATGGAGCCTGTGGTGGGAGGAGTTTGCTGAACTGGTGCAACAGGAAGAAGTGGAGCTAGAGCAGAGTTGAGAGGAAATTGGTAAGAGTCTAGTCAGAACTAGGAAGGGTGTAATCAAGCAGATAGATGGCTAATATGAGTGAAAATGTGTTGTGTTTGTTATTTTGTATAAGGGAGTCTGTTTGAGTCTGTCTGATTTGATTAATGGAGCTGGTTTGTCGGAAACCTCCAGGGGAAAGGTTTGTGGATGGTATTGTTCTCTGAATTGTTATTGTGTATAGATTTTTGTTGCTGTGATGGATTTGTCTTTCTGGTTGCTGAATAAATGTTTTGATTTTGTCTTCCACGTGGAGAGTGTAGTATTTCACAATTCAGAATTTTACTGGGATATTCATGGATGCTGTAAGCACTGTGCATATCAGACACTCCCTGGTCCTTAATCCCTCCCACACAAGGAGTGGTCACCTCTTTCTCCTTCCTTCCCAAACTGACTACCCCCACAACCAGGCTCTGAAAACTGTGGGGAAAGGGGAAAAGAATAGGGTAAAGTCAATCAGACTCTATACTTGGTAAGCCCAGTCTTCTATCATTAAGTTCACATGTGATGATTTGGAAATGTAATGAATGTAATCTGAAACTTACTGTTTGTGATATTGTTGCATTTCTAGTTGTAGTAAAATTGTCTTGTAGTATAAACCTTGAGTGATCATTGTAAGCTAGTAATGACGTTAGACAATGTAACTTTTAAACTGATTTCTTTTTTTTTTTTTAATATTTCTTTTAAATTTCAGGAGCTTTGAGGTTTTCAAAGCTTTTTTTTTTTAAATTTATTTATTTATTTAATTTTTTTACATTCATTTTCACAAATTTTTGGGTTCCAAATTTTCTCCCCTTTTATCCCCTCCCCCCCACCCCAATACCCCAAGCAATCTAATTTTCCCTATCTCCAATCTGCCCTCTCTTCTGTCATCTCTCCCTTCTCTTGTCTCCATCTTCTCTTTTCTCCTGTAGGGCCAGATGACTTTCTATTCCTCCTTAACTGTATGTCTTCTTTCCTAGTTACAACAAACAATACTAAACAGTTGTTCCTAAAACTTTGAGTTCCAAATTCTCCTCTTCCCTCCCTCCCCACCCATTCCCTTTGGGACAGCAGGCAATTCAATATGGGCCATATCTGTGTAGTTTTGCCAATGACCTCCCTGATAGTCGTGTTGTGTAAGACTAACTGGATTGCCATCCCTCCTAACCTGCCCCTCATTGTTTCTCTTCTGTCTTTTGATCCTGTCCCTCCCCAAGTGTTGACTTCAAATTGCTCCCTCCTCCCTTTGCCCTCCCTTCCCATCATCCCCCCCCTTGCAATACCTCTTTCTCCCCCACTTTCTTATACTGTAAGATAGGTTTTCATACCAAAATGAGTGTGAATTTCACTCCTTCGTTTAGTCAAATGTGATGAGAGTAAACTTCTTGTTTTTTTTTTCTCAGCTCTCCTCTTTTTCCCTCCACTAAGAAAAACTCCTACCTGCCTCTTAAATGACATATAGTTACCCCCTTCCCTTTCCCTCCCCCTACATTTCTCTCTCACCATTTACCCAAGTTTCTTTTAAGGTATGGTCCCATCCTATTCAGTTCAATCTGTGCTCTCTATCTCTGTATGTGTGTGCATGTGTGTATGTGTGTGCATGCGTGTACATGTGTATGTGTGGTCCCACCAACTACCCAGATACTGAAAAGTTTTAAGAGTTGCAAATATTGTCTTTCCATGTAGGAATGTAAACAGTTCACTCATGGTAAGTCCCTTAAGACTTCTCTTTGCTGTTTACTTTTTCATGCTTCTTTTCATTCTTGTGTTTGAAAGTCAAATTTTCTTTTCAGCTCTGGTTTTTTCATCAAGAATGATTGAAAGTCCCCTGTTTCATTGAAAGACCATATCTTCCCTTGAAGTATTATACTCAGTTTAGCTGGGTAGGTGATTCTTGGTTTGAGTCCTAGTTCCTTTGCCTTCTGGAATATCCTATTCCACGCCCTTCAATCCCTTAATGTAGAAGCTGCTAGATCTTGGGTTATCCTGATTGTATTTCCACAGTACTGGAATTGTTTCTTTCTAGCTGCTTGTAAGATTTTTTCCTTGAGCTGGGAGTTCTGGAATTTGGCCACAATGTTCCTAGGAGTTTCTCTTTTTGGATCTCTTTCAGGTGGTGATCGATGGATTCTTTCAATACTTATTTTGCCCTCTGGTTCTAGAATGTCAGGGCAGTTTTCCTTGATAATTTCATGGAAGATGATGTCTAGGCTCTTTTTTTGATCATGAGTTTCAGGTAGTCCCATAATTTTGAAGTTGTCTCTCCTGGATCTATTTTCCAGGTCAGTTGTTTTTCTCATGAGATATTTCACATTCTCTTCCATTTTTTCATTCTTTTGGTTTTGTTTGGTGATTTCTTGGTTTCTCATAAAGTCATTAGACTCCATCTGTTCCATTCTAATTTTGAGAGAACTATTAAATTCAGTGAGCTTTTGAGCCTCTTTTTCCATTTGGCTCATTCTGCTTTTGAAAGCATTCTTCTCCTCATTGGCTTTTTGAACCTCCTTTGCCAATTGGGTGAGCCTATTTTTCAAGGTGTTAATTTCCTCAGCATTTTTTTGGGTCTCCTTTACCAAGGTATTGACCTGTTTTTCATACTTTTGTTGCATCTCTGACATTTCTCTTCCCAGTTTTTCCTCCACCTGTCTAACTTGCTTTTCAAAATCCTTTTTGAGCTCTTCCAGGGCCTGAGCCCACCCACCACCCCCCCTGGGGTGTCTGGGGTACTGAGGCCCCGCCCTCCACGTCTTTCCCTGATGGCAAGAATACGTCCTCATCTTCGTCAGATCCGAAGGTCGGGATCATTTGCATTTGTTGAAAAAAACTCTCTAAAGTCTTATTTTTCTTCCCTTTTCTAGGCATTTTCCCAGCCAGTTACTTGACTTCTGAGATTCCTTTCCACCCCCGCCTGGATCCGCCCAGCTAGTGCTTGGCCTCTGAGATTTAAATGGGCTTTCCTCCTGCTGGCTGTCAATCGGTGAGCTTTAGTTCAGGTGCTGGGGTGGGGCCAGGGCTGCCTCCGATACTCTGATCCCCTGGGGGGCTTTATGCAGAGACTTTCAGGAATGGAGCGGGTGGGGGTGGGGTGGGGGGCCCGCCTCCCAATCTCAGCTCCCCTGGGGGTCCCGAGCAGAAGCCTTCAGCAACAGAGCGGGGTGGGGGCAGGGCCGTCTCCCAGGCTCAGCTCCGTCAGGTTTTATGCGAGAATCTTCCGTAATGAAGATCCTGCCTGCTTTTGGGGGATTCCTGAGTCTTGGGCCGCTGCCGCCTCAGCCGCCGCCCACACCTCCGCCTCCGCTTCCTGCCCCCGTCCCCGCCGCCGCCGCTTCCTCCCGAGGGGGCCCGAGTCACGGAGATGCCCCGCTTCCCCTCTCCTTCAGCCCGGCCTCTCTCACTGACCTGCTTCTGTGGGCGGAGGGACTTTCCCGGCTCCTTCAGCTTCCGTCTCTGAAGCCTGCTCGGATCCGCTTCTCCGAGGCCTCAGCCAGGGCAGCGCTGGGGGTCGGGTTTACTCTCCGGGGCGCGCCGGACCCTGGGGACGGGTACTCAGGGCTCCCTGGAACGGAAATCTCCTCCACTCTGCCTCTGCACACCTTGTATTCACCCAGAAGTTATGGGGGACTCTTTTTACATTAATTCTATGGGCTTTGGTTTCGGAGCTCGTAAACGTGCGTCCTTCTACTCCGCCATCTTGGCTCCGCCCTCCTAAACTGATTTCTAAAAATTAAAATACAGTGGGAAAGAATTGTTTAAAACCAGTTATGCTATTTTATTAAGCTCAGCTCACCCTGTATCACAGCTGAAACAATTCAACTCATCTGTGAAAGTTTTAAGATTGTTAACTGAGTCATTTGGGACTATTGGTATAATGTTAAAATCTAAAACTGATCCTACAACAGTTCTAGTGTTAGACAGCAAGGGCATTCCCTTTTCTTCTCCCTTAGGAAGCTGACCAAGGTCACTTCCACTGTAGGGCTATAGGGAGTGATCAGAGACCACATGTGGCAGCTACCATACACTATCATCCTGCAAGGTAAAATATAGGAAGCCTGAAAGACATCCTGTCAAGGGAAAAGAAATACCAGTAAAGACAATACAAATTAAATTAAGATTGAAAATAGGGGACTGGAACCACAGAAAGTATGTGGCTATCATCAGTCTGGAAGAATATCATAGAGTAGACAGGCAGATAAGCCCCTTTTTGGGGACCCTATTGTTTTTTCTTTTTTTACAAACTTGCCAAATCCTCAGAAACCATCTGAGGGGTAAGGCCATCATCCCCAGGAAATAATGAACTTGGCTTATTAAGGAATGAAATCTCTTATATATGTAAGTCATGTTACATTTGTATTGCTTATTGCAACTCCATAAGAATAAAAACAATTGTGTCTAACATTAAACTGTGATTGGTGAGGCTTGTCATTTGAAGTAAAAGTCCTTGAGATTGCACTGATTTTATTTTGAGTTTGAATATAAATATTATTGACTGCAAAAAATTGGTGTCTGAGAGAAATGCCACAAACTACACAGAGGGTTTGTATGGGAAAACCCAAGAGGGCAATTTTAGTTAGTCTGAGATGGGACCCTTCAAGTTCAGTTTCCCCATTATCTTCCTATGGAAAGGAATGCTTCCTACCTTGCAAATTCTAAATCTGGCTATAAGATGGAATTAAAATGACTCTAATCTGAATTTAAGCAGAGCTAAGGATGTTTTATCCTGTCATATCTGTCATGCCCTTGCTTTTTCTTTTTATAGCAAATTTCTCTAACTAGAGCAAGTAATAAGTAAAATATATGAGTATAGTGCAGGTATACAAAATGTTGCTGTTTTCAAAGTGAATCTGTAGTCTTCCATGGCCTGTGACCAATTCCGATTTTTCTTGGAGGCTTTTGATGTATGACCTTTGACTTTGTTGTCTTCTGCTTGTATTTTTTGGTCTTCTATGTCACCAAGGTAAGATTCTATATTCTGAGTTTTTTTACACTGTTTTCTCATCTTTCTACCCAAAGAGTTGTTTTTTTAACTCTTTGTCAAGGTAGGACTCTGCTTCCAGTGGTGGTGAGTGGTGGGAGTCAGTGTACTGTCCCAGTGTTCAGATGTTTCGTGTCATCCACTTGATTCTGCACTGCCTTTGAGCCAAGAACTCTGCAAGCAGTCACTATTACTGCTGCCACTTCCCCAACCTGTGGTGGAGCCAGACCCCAGGTGGACTCACTCTCTTCTTTCTCCAATTTCTCACAGAGTTTTTCCACCAACCTATCCTGTTATCGGTGTTTGTGGGTTGAGTAATCTGCAGTCAGGAAGGCTCATATTTTGAGTTCAGATCTGGCCTCAGAAACTTTCTAGTAATGTGATCCTGAATAGGTCACTTAACGATGCTTACCTCAGTTTGTTCATTGTAAAATGAGCAAGAGATGGAAATAGAAACCACTCCAGTATCTTTTCCAAGAAAAATCCATATGAGATCTATAATGTTAATAAGAGAGATAAAAATCTCCCCTGTGAATTCATGGGCCTGCCCATTAAGGGAAGCTTGATTAGGGGAGATTTGTTCATAGTAAGGCCCAAACCTTTTGTCAATTTCTAATGAGGCACTGGTTTTCAAGGATTGTAATGCCATCTGGCTCTCTCACTGGAAATATTTGTTTGTCCAACAGACATAGAGGAACCCCTGACTTTGAAAATCCAGATATTGGTGCTTCTCTATCTGGTAGTTATATATGTATAGTCAGACAGTTGGATTTGTATGTTGACCTGTGATATATGTTCAGACAGCTGGAAGCACTATTTGCCACTCTTTCTATTTGTAATTTCAGCTAGTCATTTCTGTTTGTATTTTCCTTGATGTTCAGGGTGCTGACTTTTTCCCCTGAACTAAGTGGATGATATATATGCTTAATTAAAGTAGATTGTTGATCCTTCAAAAGTTCCTTTCCTTTCAGAAAAGCAAATCTACAAACCTCTGTAGCAGGCCCTCCTGTGTATTCCGGGGCCTTGCTGATACAGGATCACAGAAATAACTACAGTGACTGAAATCGCTGTAGAATCTCTCTACTTTTGTTCTACAATGGTTATGGTGAAACATAAGCTGAAATTATCTTTCTTATGCTTTGTTGAATTTATATGTATCATAAAGATTATATCTAAAGATCACATATCTCATATGATAATGCTACATTTCATGAAATAAGAGTCTTGTTTTCTGGATGAATAAGAAGTAGACACTAAACTAGCTGTTGGAATATACACTTACTCTACTGTCTGTCTTTTTCTTTTCTCCATGATTATATTTAATTTTCAACCACTCCTTTTGGGAAACCATTCCTGACATATGTCCCTGTGTTCTGAACTACAGTAGGCCTGGAATTTTTCCACTATTTATGCTCATAAAAAAACAAAACAAAAAATACACATGGCTTGAAACTGTATTGCATTCTCTCTCCTCTTCCTACTTTCTCCTCCTACCCTTCCTCTTTCTCCTTCTTGTCAAAGATAAAACATTCTTAAGAGTTGGAACCTTTTATCTAACTATGCAAAGCTATAGAGAAAACATACAAGTCTAATCTTATAGTTTTAATTTTTTTAAGTGATATTCAATAGTGGTTTTGCTGTATTATTCCAAAAAGATTGGGAGGGGTTTGGTAGGGAATAAAATTAAAAAGGAAAGAGTTAGAAATTAGGAAAGAATTCTAAATACTAAGTTTATAGGGAAAAATAAACCCGACTGACATTATGTTTATTCCCTGATTTTGAAATGTTAACAAGAGACACTGAGTCCTTAATTACTTAAACCAGAAATTCTCTTCAGGGAATTAAAAGTATATACATACATACTGCCAAATAGCGTATTCAGAGATGACTCAAGGCAGTGTTTATTTTAGTCTTCCAAATTTTGTAAAATACATGTCTAGTTGAGGAAATTTTCTTCTTTTGAGCCAGCTGTCAGTCATTTGGTCAATGTCACTCTGTTACATAAGTCACTTTTCATTTGTAGTGTGTAATTATTAGAAAGCAAAGAATCCCAAAATATATTTTATAAATAGAATGCATACTTAGTTGGAAAATATATGCTGTGCAATATTCCTCCTAACAGATAAAAAGTGCTAAAATGGCAGAGTAAAATTGTTCTGTGATTAAAAATTAAATGTTATCATGGGGAAATCATCATTAAGTGAAGATGCTAGCAGTCCTTTTACTAAAAGTTCCAAGAATATCTCCTTCCAATTAATTCAATGAGCTACTTTTCTTAGATTTTAAGGAACTTGCAGTTACTTTAGCTACTTCTCCCAGATGACAAGTGACTAATTGAAAAGGGAAAAAAAAAAAACAAGGAAAATTGATTTTCACAATCATAGAGGAAGAATTAGATGGCTAAGTGAGATCACTTGACTTGAAATGAGAAAAATCAATTTCAAGATCTGGTTTGGGAACTTACTCATTATACAACCTTACATCATTCACTGCCCTTCCCTTTTATAACTCAGTTATCTCATTCATAAAATAATGTTAATAACACTTCTCTGTGTATTAATCTGAAGATATTTATGAGGAAGTACTATGAAAATTTTCTCTCAAATGTGCAAGGTTATCTTCACAATAATCATTGTTTTCCGTTTATGGCTTCTTATTCTTGTTAATATTGTCTAAAAGTAGAATGACAGAGTGGAAAGAGATTCAGGTTTTGATTCACAAAAAAAAAAAAAACCGGACTCAAGTCCATCCTTGGTTAAATATTATGTTGTGATCATTGACAAGTCATTAGAATTCTCAATATTACTGAACATCTGCCTAAGACTATAAATTACAGAAGAGGAGCCAATCTCAATTAGAGCAGTAACTTTCCACACTAACATTGTCGACTACAGTCATATGTGTGTGTGTATTTATATATATATATATATATATATATACACACATGTGTGTGTGTTGTGTGTGTATGTATACATATATATGTGTCTGTATATATTTATATATATATATATATATGGTGGGAAGATAGATAAATAAGCAAAGAAGACACAGAAAAAGATGGAAGAGCAGATAGCAAGAGATAATGGATTTCAGAGCTTCTCAAACTATTGATACTCACACACATATGTGTGTATGTGTGTGTAAATGTGTGTGTATCATAGAATCAAAAATCTAGTATTGGAATAGTCTCAAATCCAATCAAGTATAACCTCTTCATTTTACAAATGAGGAATCTGAAGTCCAAGAAAGGTAAAGTCACATAGGTTGTGGGTGATGGAAATTGAAAAAGGGCTCTGATTGCAGACTCAATGTTTTCTCTCCCCACTCCCAACTATTTTAAAATTTGAATATTAGCTGAAACAATTAGAAAGTGGATGACTCACCTTTCATCACACAGATAACATGTGTAAAAGATATGACTTGAAGCAGAGTTTAAATAACTTATACATGGTCACCAACATTGATTGAACAATGACAATAACAAAAATCACAGCAAAAAAGAGAAGACAAAATTCTTAAAAGCCAGTTTTCTTTGGACCTGTATCTGAGCTTATCAAATCCTTCACCTGTCATTTTTGGCTATACAGAATAAATTACAGAATATCACTACTAGGTCTGTATCCCAAAGAGATTTTTTTTCTTTTTTTATATTTAATTAACTAATTGTTAGTTTTCAACATTCACTTCAATAAATTTGAATTTTTTTAAATTTCTTTTTAAAATTGATTTTTTTTTAAATTCTCTCTACCTCCCTTTGCTCACCCATCTGAAAGAAAGCATGGAATCCAATAGAGTTTCAACATAAGCAGTCCTATTAAACATATTTTCACATTAGTCATGCTGTACAGAAGAATTAGAATGCATGGAAGGATCTATAAAAAACAAAAAGAAAACAAACCAAAACAAAAGCAATGAACAAAAAAGAGAGCAAAGAGTATGCTACAATCTGCATTCAAACCCCATGGTTCTTTCTCTTGATGCAAATGGCATTGTGAGTCTTTAGGAATCAGTTTATACCTTTTCATTGCTGAGAAGAGATAAGTTTATCAAAGTCAGTCATTACATACTGTGACTGTTACTGTGTACAGTGTTCTCCTGGTTCTGCTCACTTCACTCAGTGTCAGGTCATATAAGTCTTTTCAGGTTTCTTTGAAGTCAGCCTGTCCATCTTTTCTTATAGTACAATAGTATTCCATTGAGTTCATATACAACAACTTGTTTAGTCATTCCAAAATAAATGCTTTAGAAAAGGAAAAAGAACCTATATGTTCAAATATATTTATATAAATTTTTTTCTGGTGTCAAAGTGTTGAAAATAGAGGGGATGCCCATCAATTGGGGAACGGCTGAACAAGCTGTGGAATATAAATGAAATAAAATATTTTTATGCAACAGAAAGGATAAGCAGGATCATTTCAGAAAAATATTGTGAAGACTTATATGAACTGATGCAAAGTGAAATGAACAAAAGCAGGAGAAAATTGTGCACAATAACAGCAATATTGATTGATGATCAGTTATGAATGACTTAGCTTTGGGCCTCTCAAAGAACAAAGGAAAAACAGCAATCCTGTGAGCCCTAGGAGTTACCACACTGGAGACTTAAGTGGCACTGGCTACTTGGTCAATATAGCCTTTTTCTTTCCTTCTTTCCTTCTTTCTTTTTATCCTTCTTTCCTTCTTTACCCTTCTGAACTATTGTAAGATATATTGGGGGTTGCAGGATAGAGTTTTTTCTTAAGCACCATGTCTTAAACCCAAATCATTCTGTTCTTGGGGACTGACCCATTTGGTCATTGTTTGAGCCTCGATCAACTTTCTGTTTTGGTCAGAAACTATATTTTTTCTGGACTATGTTAAAGATGCCATTCTTCACCTCAGTTTTCTTTTGTTTGATTTTTTTTTTTACCTATCTTTATTCACTCAACAGGCATTGCCCCAGTGAAACAGTGATACTAAAAGTTTTTCTTTAAAAGATAAAGTTTTCCATCACATCTGGAGCTATCTCCATTTGTATCTGGTCACTTGACCCATATGTTTCTGGAGGAGAAGAGGCTGGTTACTTTGCACAGCCTCCTTCAGTTAAATGCAATTCACTTGGATGTCATGGCATCAACAACATGATGTCATGGTCTTCTTTGAGAATGAAGGTTAAAACACCTGCTATTCTCAGAAATGCAGTGGTTAAATGCAACCACCAATACTCATGATAAAAAGCGCTATACATCTCCAGAGAAAGAACTGATGGATTCTTAATGCAGATGGAAGCATACTATTTTTCATTTTCCTTATATTTTAATATGTTTTGGGTCTGCATTATCTTTTACGACGTGACTAATATGGAAATATGTTGCACAGTTCCTCATGTTTAAACTGTGTAAAATTGCTTGCTGTTTTTGAGAGAGGTGTAGAGAGAGAATTTTGAATTTTAAATTTTAAAAAGTAATGTTAAAAATTGTGTTTACATGTAATTGGACATAGTAAATATTATTTAAAATCATTTATGGAAGCAACATGTATTCTTATATTTCAGTCTTCTGTTTTTTCCATAGAATTCAGATGGAACATTTTCTGGGACAAGTCATTATCAATTGCACAGTTGAATAAAATATTTTTTTTTCCATTGGAATAATGCAATAAATTTGGTCTATAACTAATTTTTTACATAGTGTCAGTTGGGCCCTCACTGCTACAAGGCAACACTTTTGCACCTCCTGAAATCATTGCTGATCTCACAGTCACAAGAGTGGTTTTTCTAAACCATTTCTTCCCTTTTCAAACTTCACATGAGTCTTCCTCCCAACCACCAAACTGAGAAACTTGCCTCTTATTTCTCTGAAAAACATTAGACGATTTACCAAGAACTCCTCCTCCTCATCTTACATGATACAGTTGCTTTCAGTCACTCTGTTCTCCTTCTACTTGGGCATGATCCCATTCTCTCTCCCTTGTCCATGATATTTTTCCTTCTGTCATCCACACTCTCTTACCGATCTTCAAATTGGTCATTACTCCATGTTTCTCTACTCAATACAAACATACTTAGGACTCCTACATGTACCACGACCCAAAAAAATCCCACCTATTTGATCTGTTTTCCATTCCTTCACAGTTATCCCATTTAATGGGTGGATTCCTTCAGAAAGATATCTATAAGTAGTTCCTCCATTAATCAATGATTTATTATCTTATCATTCAACTGATATAATTTTTCTATAAACTTACAAATGATCTTTGGCTACAGAAAATTTAGTTTTCAATCCTTATCCTTCTCAACTTGTCCTTATTCTTCTATCAGTAGTGTTTGACACTGTCAAACATGGTCTCCTTTTTGATACTCTCCTATTAAAGTTGTCATGACACTGCATTCCATGACTTCTTCTCATACATGTCTGACCACTCATTGTTTGTCTCCTCTTCTGTACTCTTATCTAGGTCATATCTGCTAAAATTGGTTCTTCCCCCAAAGCTCTGTACTGAACACTCTTCTGCTACCATATTAATTTTTTCTTGTTCATCTCATCAGCCCTAATGGATTAAACCATAAGCTCTAGAATCTCAACTTTAATTTCTTTCCCAGTTCCCAGTTTATCATCTCTAACTGCTAATAGGACTTCTCAAACTGAATTCCAATGGATATATTAAATTTAACATGTGTAAAACAGAACCCATATTTTCTCCTAAACCTTCCACATTTTTTTCCTCTCTTACCTTCAAGGGCAGCATCTTCCCAGTCCCCTAGGTTAATAGACTAGGTATCATATTTAACTCCTCATTCTTTCATGTCCAATCTCTTGCCAAATACTATTGGTTTTACCAATACAATTTATGTAGAATTTATACTACAAAATTTATAAATTTTATAAAAATTTCATACATGCCTTTTTCTATCCACTGAAATTTCTACCTTGCTAGTACAGTTTCTCATAACCCAAACTATTGCAATGTCTTGTTTATTGGTGTCCTTACCTCAAATCCAACCTTACTCAAAGCAAGAAATAAAGAATTTTCTGGATTACAAGAATCGAATTTTTAGTATGAGATGACACTTCCTAGATATTGTAAAATATTCTGTATATGTAAGTTCAAGGAAAGAAATTTATTTTCCTTTTTAATACCTCATGATTATGCTATTCCGCTGATATTAAACTTGAAATGTAAGTTTTAAGTCAAGTAAAATGGACATATTCATAAGTTTCCATTTATTTATCCTTCAATTAGCTTATTAAAGATACTAAAATTTTATATAATATTTGTATGCAATAACTATTTCAAGTGTGTGCATATATATATATATATTTAAATAAAATAAAATGCAGAATGTATTTTACAATAATTTGCTCAACATGTTTTTCTCTTTTGTTGTAGAAAGTAATTCTAAAATAAACCACTTGAACATCAAGCACCTTTCCAACACTAGGAGGGATGGTCCTTAAATATTGCATAATTCAATCTCATTTAATATTTTATATTAAATATATATTTTGGTAAATTGAGGTGAAACCTCTTGACTAACATTATACAAATAGCAAGATAGGAAGATGGCTGCAAAGTTGTGATTTGAATGTAAATCTTTTACCTATAGATTGAACATCTGTTTTCATAGTGCTTTGTGATAAGTTTGCCCAATAACAAAAACAAAAAATATAGGCAAGCATTCATACAGATGTTACAGAAATCCAAACAGTTCCAATCTGCTAGTATTCTTGTCCTTTAATGTTTTGTAATGCAATACAAGTTAATTGTTGTAAGGACACAGCTTTACTTGGAAAGCGCTGGAATTATCATATGTCCAACTTATCTTCTACATTTACTTGCCATGGGGGATGATGGGAAGAAAACTCCATCAGATCCCAAAATTTTGGGCTAGTGGCTCAGAAGTAATTAATTCTTATTAATATTTTCCATTTTATTTAAATATAAATGTAGAAGGGTAAATATCAACAACTATCTCTTTAAAAGCAGTATATTCCTTAAGGATAAATAAAAGTTATTATTTCACAACACCAACCATATTGACAGATGATGTTTTACCATTTGAGAAAAACTGTATCATATATTTGCTTTAAATCTCACACACACACACACCCCACCCAAAAATTATAGTAGATGGTTGTTTTGCTTTTAATCAAACTTTTATAAGTCATTTTACAATTATGATGAATAATCGGGGTTGCCCAAATCAAATTTCCTAGATCTTTTATCAACAGAAAATCACTATTTTCTCTGAAATAACCTCCATTCTCTTTTCCTGGTGTTCATTCTTGGCTTTGCTTGGTAACTCTAATTCTTCACAGGCATATAGAAAAATAAGATGGAAAGATTTTGACAAGAATAAAATTTCTGAATAAAGCATGAGGAGTCAGAAGAAATTTAGTAGGGACATTAATTACTTAGCCTTGGGTCTTACTGTCAATCCTTTCTCTTTTTATATTATTCAGTTTTTGCTTAGCCATCATACATAAACCATTGGCTTCTTCTCACACTGCATGTCTCACTCATAATTTTCCATACACATATACACATTTACATATATATATATATATATATATATATATATATATACATATATATATATATGTATCTATGTCTATTTGTAAGTGTATGTGTGTGTGTAGGAGTATGATTTCCCTTGATAAGAAAACTAAATAATTTAGTAATAATACAACTTATTTTTCTCTGAGTATTTTCTACTGCACTTCATTTCATTTTGAGGCCTTGGAAAATAATCAGTATGAATCTAGGGACATATTTCTTGGAGTATGTTTCCTCAAATGATCACTCACGGTGAATGTATCATGACATGAAAGATTTGTGTTATGAATTATTGGACAAAGAGAGATAATAAAAAATATCAATTGAAAGAATGAAAAACCACAATTAATATTCCATATGGAAGTGTTTAAATTTCCGATTTCTGAATGTTTTGAATGTATGAGCAAATGAGATTTCGAGTTCAAGATCCTTTCTAAAGAGAAATAATTCACATAAGAGTCTTCATATGACATTTATTTAGAATCCAAGGTGGACTGACTTATTCATTTGTTCTTTGATGGGAAAACAAAGGATATGTTTTTAAAGAATCGTAATGAAAAATATAGTAGCATCTTTATTATGCTATAAAATGTTTAAAGAAACAAACCTGGTAAGAAAATAATGTGGTCAATATTATGAAAGTATTAAATGTTACATTATTTGGGGATGTGAGAAATTAAGGCATTTTCTACATTTATAAACATTTAATGAACTTGGAAAAGAGATCAGTTGCCTTGGAGTGACATTGGAACTGTCTAGAAATGTGAAGTTCAAATTAGAAAAGATATTTTGTGTATCCTAAACAGATGATCTCAAATTCCTTTTCTTAACAGTAAATGAAGTATCTTTTAGATGTTCTCCCCAGGTTCTATAGAACTTATTTTACTTACCATTTGCCAGGATTTGTGTTTTTGTAAAAGTATGGAAATTTTTTATACTTTCCATTTATAAAACTTTGTATTACTCATGTTCCAAATAAATGTGGTTTAGAAATTGTCACTTATTTTTTAAGTACAATTTTTAGTCAATTATTGTAAAAATGCTAAGTGCTACTGGGAAAATACTCCAAGATGAATAAAACATATGCTTGTGAAATTGTTTCCACTATTTGAGAAAATTCAAAAACTTGTCTTACAGCATTTTTATGTTTAGCCTAGAAAGGTCATCTTTCAGTTCTTGCTACTTCAGTGACTCCATTCATAGTCTGCTTTACTGCTATCTTTCACATAATACTTCTATGTTAAAAATCTACTTCCCCTAGAAAGATGACTGATCAATGGATTTTGTTTAATTATCTTCTTGCGAGAAGCACAATTGAGGAACTGAAGTAGGGAAGAGGTGAAAAAAAGAGAATCCACAAGTTTTCACATTACAGTAATTAAATGGTTGTACAATTTATTCAGTTTTGCAAAACTTCATTGAATTTCTGCTATTATCAACTGTTGCCATTAGAGCAATGAACAACATTTTATACTTCTTTGTACTGAGTAATACGACTCCAAATTATAGATAAGTATTCCAAAAGAAAGGTATCCAAGATGATGGGCGTTATTTTTTATACATATTCAGGGTATTTATATACAGTTCAATCTGATTATCTGTTCATGTGACCAGCCCACTTCTTTCCTTCACTAACATGCACCTAGAATACAGTTTATTATTTTAAAACATCCCACAGTTTACTTAAGCCTACCAAACTTCTCTCCATTATTTTTTTTTTATTACTCATAGCTTAGATTTCTCTGAGACTATATTATTCAATGACGTATGTAATTAGACTTGTGACATTGCAAGAAAATATGTGTTGATAAGTTACGTCTTTACAAAGAAATTTCTTTGAATCATTTAAAATATATTAACGTCCAAAATTCAAACCCGTTTTTCGACTATGTGGTTGAAACTCAGTCCTTTCTAAATTTCAGTATTTAATCTCATAATCATATGACTTGTCTGTCATCCTACCCTTCACTTTTGAATCTATATTGCTCTTCAACTACAGTGTCTATCAAAAATATTACTTACTATTTTTAATTTTTATCACAAGCCAATACCAACTAAACCATGTTATCTTATTTATATTGTGCACACATTGAAATCTACTTATGTCATATGTCTCATAAAATATCAGCATAAATATAATGGGAAGTAAAAGATAGATTGAATAAATATTATTTATATGCAAATATAAATTTTCTTTCGTTGGATAAAATTTATTTTTGTTGTTACTAATATTTCAGAGGGTGTAAATTGATGGAATGTTCTCGAAACTTTGATTTTACATGTTGGGATACATATTTGATGCAATGGTTCTATGTTAAGTTTTATTCAAAAGTTTTATTGGCCTTGATAACTGAAAAAGATCCATGGAAAAGGGATGATCTTTTAAATAAAAATGTACCATTTAGAAAATTATACAAAAATTATTATTTTTCAGTCCCATTCACTAATTACGCAAGGATATTTATTGAAAACTGACAAGTAAATTTCCACCTTAATATTAAGTGAGTCTGTTAGATTTCAGATCCACGAGTAACTATTATAAGTTGGGAGAAGAGAAGTTTGGCAGTAGTTGAGTGAAAAATTATACTTCTGACATTAGACCACTGAAAACAGCAATTATTGTCAACAGTTACTAATTAATTCATCTTTCTCTTTTTCTTTCTATTGCTATTGACATGACTATATATTTTGCTGCCCTGCTCTCCCTCATTTCGTATTTTTTTGGGGGTAGATGTTACTCTTCTGTTCTCCTGAAGTCAGAAGACAAAAGAGCCCTAAAACTTTGGGAAGGTCTTTTTCACAAGTTATATAACCCAAAGTAAAGGACACTAGATGTGTACACAAATGCTGCAGAGGGTCAATCAAATAGAGGACAGGGTAATATTGGGAAGGGTCCTGACTAATGCTTCACCTGGATCACCGAGAGAATTTGCAGCAGTTGAATCTGTACAGAGAGCACTTCACACATTCAGAGGCAAGCAGTGGGTACAAAGATAATGGACCCAGTGTGTTATTCTCAGCATTAATAGTTTCTTTGCACACTCAAGTGGATCATCTTACACATGGGTAGTTATATGCACCCTATTTTGAAGACTGTGTTCTAGGTAATATACTTTTTTTTCATCCACTTAGGTTATTTTTTCCCCTGCAATGACTTTTATACCATCTTTTGAATAATCACTATTCTTGGTGAAAAAAATCCCTGTACTTATGTTTTCTGGGATTTGATATGATCAACACAATGTCACCTCTAAACATAAGCATCTGGGTACTATTGTCATCTGGTGTGGCATATTCCCCATGATAATGGCACATTTTGTGCAAACATCTTTCTTTTGGATTCCTCATTTTACATTAATGATCACGTTTATTAAAATTTTCTATGTACTTGCATTTTCCAAGACTTTTTTTTATTTTAACATAGACTTGTGACATTTCATTTTGGATGCTGTGTTTTACTATATTGAGTAAAATACATTTTTATAATCAAAAAGCAAAAAAGACAATGGGATTTTCTATTCTCTACCACTCATTCAATTGTTTGACTATAAAGAAGCCATCTCCTTCAGGAAATCATTTGTGGAAGTCTGCTTATTTTCTTTTCATATGTTTATGAATTATACTTCTGATTCACATATAGATAATTCTCAAAGATTCTAAAAAGATGGAAATATAAGTATGTGGATCAGTAATTATTGATGTTCTCCGAATTATTTTTGGATAGAGAAAGCTGCTAAGCTCTTCTAAGTAGATCTTTTAAACAGTCATTCATCAAACATTTTAAGTTCTTATTATGCCCTGTATTCTGTGCTAATAGCAAGGATCACAAATAACCCTTGCCTTGGTTAGCTCAGATTCCAGTAGGAGAACAACGTGCTATTTACTTGGTTCAGACTATGATAGTATGTACAGTCATCCTTTCCAAATCACGACTTTTCCCATAGCACTTTTGATGTACTGTGGGTCAGCATAACAAATTAAAGGGGGATTGTTGGGGAGTATTGCATGCAATAATACCAACAGACAAAGAAAAGTTTAGATTGTCATAAATATATGTATAATATTATAAAAAAATTATCAATATAAATTCTACAATAAGGTTCTATAAACACCCTATAAAAGTAAAAGAAAACATTTCAGACTTCTGTGATACATAGAGAGGGCCAAATCTTTTACACAGATTTTTCCAGAGGGCTTCGGTGGTGGGGGTTGGGGAAGTGATGGTGCTGTGCCTTTAAACACCTTTCCTGCCCTGGAAATGTGGTGACATAATTGTAGTTTTTTATTTAATTGTACTTCCCAACTTCTTCTCCCTAAGTATCATTTCTAAGTTTTCAGACAAGTTTTGGACTGACAGAGTCAAAAGTATTTTTTTTTATATGCATGATTGATTGGTTTTAAGAAATTAAATACATTTTCTCATTAGGGAATTACTTTTATTTTCAAGATTTATATAATTTTACACTCAATGTATGTTTTGTTAATGTTGCTGTTTTCTTATTTTATGTATTTAAATATATATTTCCCCATATCACAAGAGCAGAATTAGTCGAACCTCTACATTTTGGTACATCTTTCATCATGATTTTTTGTTTTATTTTTGTTTGTTTGTTTGTTTTTTTACTTGCTACTCTATCCCCCACTTCCATTCCTGGTTTGATCATTCTTTTCTTTATATTTTTTATGCAGTATTTTATTTTTCCACACTTACATGTAAAAACAATTTCTAACAATCTTTCTTTTAAAACTTTGGATTTCAACTTCTCTCCCTTTCTCCTTCCCTACTCTGCCTCACTGAAAAAGCAAGCAATTTGATATAAGTTATACATGAGTAGTCAGGAACATCCGTAATAGTTATCTTATGAAAGAAAGCATAAACAAATTTTTAAAATCCAGAAAACAAAGAAAGTGAAAAGAAGTAAGTTCCAATCTGTATTCAGACACCATCAGGTCTTTCTCTGGGGATAGATAGTATTTTTCATCCTAAGTTCTTTAGAGATGTCTTGGATCATTTTATTGCTGAGTATAGCTAAGTCAGTTATAGTTCATCATCTTACAATATTACTGTTACTTTATACTCAGTGGATTTCAATTTTCATCAGCCTATGCATGTCTTTCCAGTTTTTTTTTCTGATAGCATCTTTTATGAGGTTTTTCTGAGAGCATTCTGCTCATCATTTTTAATACTCTAATAGTATTACATCGTAATCATATACCATTACTTGTTCAGCTATTCCACAATTGATGGGCTTTCCCTCTGTATCTAATTCTTTGCCACCAGAAAAGAGTTGCAATAAATATTTGTGTGTGTGTGCGTGTGTGTGTGTGTGTGTGTGTGTATTCTTTTATTTTTACATCTCTTTTTAGATACACACCTAGTAGTGGTACTCCTAGGTTGAAGGGTATACACTCTTCTATAGTCCTTTAGGCATAATTAAATATTCCTCTTTAGAATCAGTTCAAAACTCTACCAGCATTGCATTAAAATCTCATTTTACCAACATCCCCTGCAACAATTGTCTTTTTCTTTCCTTTTCTGTCCTATAAGCCAATCCAGTAGGGGTGAGGTTGTACCTAAGAATTGTTTTAATTTGCATTTCTCCAATCGGTAGTCAGTTATGTTTATATGGGTATAAATAGCTTTCATTACTTCATCTGAAAACTGGTCATATCTTTCAATCATTTATCAATTGGAAAATGGCTCTTACTTTGATAAATTTGTCTCAGTTCTCTATATGTTAGAGAAATGAGGCCTTTATTAAAGAAACTTCATTTTTTTTCACAGTTCCAGTTATTAAGTGTATTTCCTTCCATCCTACACCCTATCCCTTCTCAAAAGTGTTTTCCTACTGATTGACCCTCCTGAAATCTGCACTCCCTTCTATAACCCCACACTTCTCTGAAAGCCTTCCTCTCCTAATTTCTTATAGGATATGATAGATTTCTAGACCCAATTGAGAGTGCATGTGATTCTCCTATGAGTCAATTTGAGAGTAAGATTCTCTCACTCTACCTCATCTTCTGTATTCCCCTCTACTATGAAAGCTTTTTCTTGTTTCTTTTATGTGAGATAATTTATCCTATTCTACCTCTCCCTTTCTCTTTCTCACATACATTCTTCTCTCACCCCTTAATTTTATTTTTTTAGATATCTCTTCATATTCAGTTCACACCAGTGGCCTTCTATATATGCTTCTTTGAGCTACTGTAATAATGAGAAAGAGCTTATTAATGAAAAATATTATCTTACCATGTAGGAATATTAACTACTTAAAATTATTGCATCCCTTATGTTTCCTTTCCCTGTTTACCTTTTTATGCTTCCCTTGAATCTTGTATTTGAAAGTCCAATTTTCTGTTCAGCTCTGGTCTTTCCATCAAGAATGCTTGAAAGTCCTCTATTTCACTGAATATCTATTTTTTCCCTGAAGGATAATTTTCAGGTTTGCTGGGTGTTTAATTCTTGAGTGAAATCCCAGCTCCTTTGCCCTCCTCAATATCATATTCCAAATTTCTGATCTTTTAATGTAGAAGCTTCTAAATATTGTTCTTTCCTTATGGTGACTCCATGGTACTTGAATTGTTTCTTTCTGACAACTTGTAATATTTCCTCCTTGAACTGAGAACTCTGGAATTTTGCTCAATTTCCTGGGAGTTTGCATTTGGGGATCTCTTTCACGATGTGATTGGTGGATTCTTTTAATTTATATTTAACTCTCTCGTTCTAGAATATGAGGGTAATTTTTCTTCATAATACCTTGAAAGATGGTGTTTAGTGTCTCTCTCATTCTCTCTCTCTCTCTCTCTCTCTCTCTCTCTCTCTCTCTCTCTCTCTCTCTCTCTTTCTCTCTCTCTCTCTATCTATCTCTCTCTTCATCTGTCAGATATGGCTTTTAGAAGTTCACTAATTTTTAAATTAAGTCTTCTAGATATATTTTCCAGGTAAGTTGTTTTTCCAATGAGGTGTTTCACATTGTCTTCTACTTTTTTTCATTCTTTTCGTTTTGTTTTGTTGTTTATTTTTAATTTCTCATAAAGTCATAACCTCCCTCCATTTTAATTTTGAAGTAATTATTTTCTTCAGTGAGCTTTTGGATCTCCTTTTCCATTTGTCCAGTTCTTCTTTTTATGACTTTCCTCTTCTCATTGGCATTTTGGACCTCTTTTACCATTTGTCCTAGTTCATTTTTAGTGTTATTTCTTCAGTAATTTTTGGGTCTCTGCCAAACTCTCGACTTTTTTCACTGTTTTCTTGCATTACTCTCATTCCTCTTCCCATTTTTTCCTCTGCATCTTTTATTTGATTTTCAAAATGCTCATTGAGCTTTTCCATGGACTAAGCCCCTTTCATATTTCTCTTTGAGTTTGACTGTAGGAGCTCTGATTTTCTTGTCTTCTTTTGAGTGTGTTATGATCTTCCTTGTCACCATAACTTTCAATATTAAGAGTTTTTGTCCTTTTCCTTTATTTGCTCTTTCCCCCAATCTATTAGTTGACTTTAAACTCTTTGTTAAAATAGGGCCTCTACTTCAGGGCAGGGTGTGCATTGTACAAAACTTTTAGTTCTTCCAAGTTTGAATGATCAAAAGAGAGGTGATTATTACCCTCCTGGTCTGTGCTTTTCTCTGTGAGTGACCACAAGTACTCTCTTCTGCCCTGAAACTGTGAGGAGAGCCCCCCCTCCACTGCTGCCCTAAGCTCTGCTGTGTTAGTGCATCTCCTCACCCTGGGAAGCTACGCAGGACTGAAGCCTAGATCAGAGTAATAGAGTCTTGCCTCAATGCTACTGAAATGACTCCTATAATCTCCTCATTAGTTGTTTGACCTGCTTTGTATCTGTGAGATGAGAGCTCCAGAGGCAACCCCTAACTCTGTTGATTCACTTATTCTGAGTTTGCTGAGGCTGCATATATGCGTACTTTATCTGTGCTTGACTTTGCTCCACTCTCATTCAGGTGTGACAGACAGTTCCTGCTTACAATACAAGTTTTCTATGGCATATGTGATCAGAGGGATTTAGCAACTGCCAGTGTTGTCAGATATTCAGTCTCTTTGAGGCTTGCTCCTAGTTTGCTGGGACTGGGAGTGTACCAGCACAACTTGTGCTATACTGCACTTTTCATTCATCTTGGTACAAGAGATATTTCCTGTCAGCCTTTCAAGTTGTCTAGGGCTAGAAATTTGTTTTCCTCTCTTTTTCAGGGTTCTGCTGCTTTGGAACTTGTTTAGAGTAACTTTTTAATGTTTAGATTTCTAAATGCTTTTATAGATATCCTTTACTAATGTTAAGATGTATTGTGTTACAACACTTAAAGGAGGCTTTTAGCTTTCTGTATGTTTTCATGAGTATTTTATGTCACACCTAAAATGTGATCACATTATCTAAAGATGGTATTGTATAAAGGTATGTAGCTCTATCTTTTAAAACTTCCACTTAGTAATTACTGAAGAGCTATTTCTTCTAATGCTTCATGAACTTAGATGATTACATTATTGGATTTGTCTGAAAGTATGAAAATGGCATATTCATGAACTGAAAAATTACTGACTTACTCCGGTGTCTCTTACTGTAATCTAATTAGCTTTTGCTCTAAGTCACTAATTCCATATATATTATGTGTTTGCTTAAGTGTATGTGAAATGGTTTATATATTTAAATATGTTATTATGTACTATATAATAAATATGACTTGAGATACTGTGATTGAATTCCATAGTTCTTTCTGTGGATGTGGATGGAATTTTGCCTTAAAAGACCACTGGGAGGTTTTTTTAAGTTCTTGCATTGCAATGAAGATCCAAGTCTACCAAAAGAAACTCGCGCATTCTGAGGTCATTGCTGTGCACAAAGTTCTCCTGGTTCTGCTCCTTTCACTCAGCATCAGATCGTATAAGTCTTTCCAGATCTCTCTGAAGCCTTCCTGTTCATCCTTTCTTATAGCCCAATAGTATTGCATTATATTCATATGCCATAATTTATTCGGTCATTCCCCAACTGATGTGCATCCCTTTGATTTTCAGTTTTTGGTCACCACAAAGAGAGTTGCTATAAATATTTTTGTACATGTGGGAACCTTTCTAATTTCTAATCCACTCCTTTTTTAGGATTAGATTATTTAGTTTCGAATTAATTTTTGGTTTAATTTTACATGAACTTTTATTACATGTAATTTTTATTGCATTATGATCTGAGAAGGATGCATTGACTATCTCTGCCTTTCTGCAGTGAATTGTGAGGTGTTTATGCCCTAGGACATGATCAATTTTTGTATATGTGCCTTGTACCACTGAGAAAAAAGGTATATTCCTTTCTATAACTGTTCAATTTTCTCCGGAGAACTCTCATATCTTCCTTATCCAGAGTTTTATTTGGCACTTTGACTTCTTTCTGGTTTATTTTGAGATTACATTTATCAGGTTCAGAGAGGAGGAGGCTGAGCTGCCCCACTAGTATAGTTTTGCTTTCTGTTCCTTCCTAGAACTCCCCCAAAGTCACCTCTAAGAATTTCGATGCTATACCAGTTGGAGCATACATTTTTAGTAATGATATTGCCTTGTTTGTTTACAGTGCCTTTTAGCCAGATGCAATTTCCTTCCTTATCTCTTTAGATTAGATCTATTTCTGTTTTTGCTTTGTCTAGTGTCCCACCCTGGGTTGCCACTATGCCATTCCTCAGTGCTGCCGCTGACTCAGGCCACCCCAGGGCTTTCCTGCTAGCCCTGCTGGGACAGGACGCACTGTGCTCTGTGCTGTGGGCTCACCCGCGCAGAACAGATCCTTCCCATCAACCTTCCAGTCTGTCCTGGTCTGTGAATCTGCCACGGTCTGTCTCCTATTGAATTCTGCACCTCCAAAATTTGGACAGATTCTCTTTTTAGAGGTATCTGAAAGGAGTTTGTCTAGGAGCTTAGGTGAGGAGTAGCTCTCACTCTGTCATCTTGGTTCTGCTCTCTCTTCATATTTTCTTAATCAGTAAAATTTCATTTCCCTCTTTGCCAATCCGTGATATTATTTTATTTTTTCCGATTATATGTAAAGACAATTTTCAATATTCATTTTTTGTAAAATTTTGATTTTCAATTTTTCCCTTCTATCTCTTCCCTTTCCAAGACAGCAAGCAATCTGTTAGAGGTTATACATGTATAATCGTGTTAAATACATTTCCATATTGGTCATGTTGTGAAAGAAGAATCAAACAAAAGGAAGAAAAAACATGAAAAAAAGACAAACAAAAAAAAGTGAACATTCTGTGTTTTGATCTGCATTTAGACTCTACAGTTTTTTATCTGGGTATGATTTCTGTTGATATTGTTACCGATATCCTCAATTACGAATAGTTTCCGGTGAATTATCCTTGTGATTAGTTGCTGTAATCGCTTTGATAAAATTTTATCCCAAAAGTGTATATAGTATTGTATTAATTAGTCTTTATATATTTGGTAGAATTCATTTGTAGATCCATCTGACCCTGGAGTTTTGTTTTTTGTTTTTTTTTTTTCCCTTAGTGAGTTCACTGATGATTTGTGCAATTTTCTTTTATTAAAGTGGGGTTCCTTCTGGGCTTCAGACCAACTCCTGGTTTGTTTGATTTTTTCCTTTGGGTTTTGATCCATACTTATTTTGATACTGTTGTCTTCTCTCTGGTTTGTGTCTTGGTCTTCCTGGCACCATACTAACTTTCTGTGGTCAGATTAATTTTTGCTGTTTGTTCACTTTTTTTGAGGGGGAATGGGGCTTTTTTCCTTTCAAATTTTAAATCTGCACCCAGGGTGGAATGGACTCTGTCTTGTGCTTCTTGTGAAAGTGGCTGCAGGTGTCCTGCTGATGTTGCCCTCAGGACCTCTGGAACCCTACTGTCTGGTGTTGTGTTGTAGGGGTGAAATGAAGGATAGCTTAGACTACTGTAGTCTACTGTAGGTTGTATGAGTCTAGCAACTTACCTCGTGCTGAACTGGGGTATTAATGATAGTGTCTGACACATACTGAGGGTGGTGAGATGTTTCTGTATTTCCCTGGGCTACACTAAATCACGTGGTAGTTCTTGGAGTTGTAGTTTACCAATTTACCTCTCTACAGTAAAGCACATTGGTGGTCCTGGTATTTGTGTTTGCCTGTTCCACCATCCCAGTCTCAGGATCACATCCTGGTTTGCTGAGGTAGGAATTACTGCTGACTTGCTGGAATTCTTCCTACCTTGGAATATACTCCCCTTTTACTTGAGTGAGACAGAACTTTCCTGCAGATTCTCCAAATTTCTTAGGCTAAAGAATTGTTGCACAGATCTTTTTGTTGGTTATGCTGTTAAAGGATTTATTTGGGGACACTTTTATGACTGTGTGAAGTTGAATATGGGAGAATTACAGGAGACCCATGGAAAAATCAGACCCTAAACCCCTACAGAAAATTTTAGCAAGCAAAGAAAGTAAAGTAGATTGGCCTGACCCTAAGGGAAAATGAAAAAAAGGTCAGGGAAAATGAAAAAAAAAAAAAAAGATCGAGATAAGTAAAATCAGTATAAAAACAAAATAATAAAATTCTAGTTTTGCCAGAAAATTTTAAACTTCAGATAAAGATAATTGAGGAAAGTAATATGGATTTTTCAAAAGAATCCATGAATAACTAGAAGTTATGTTGCAAAATAAAAAAATCTAAGTTCAAGAGGAAATGTATGGGAAAAGGAATGGGAGGATTGGGAGACAAAGTAGTGACATTTTGACATTTTCCAAGAAATGGTCTACTTTCAAAGTGAAATAGACAAAGCTAAATTCCTTTGGGAGGTAGAAATATATATATTATATATATATTATATATATTTTATATATAATAGAAGAAAACACACACACATACATATATATATATATATATATATATATATATATATATATATAAGAAACCATAACATACATGATATCAACAACAAATTAAGCAGGAAAACAAGTCAGACTGAGATCACTTAACAATTACTGGACTCCATTAAAGCAATGATGAAAACATTTGGACTCTTCATATAAAGGAATCATAAGTAAAACTTCCCGGATGCAATACAAACAGAAGGTAAAGAAAAAAGTGTAATGAATCCCATGACAACCTCTATATCAAAATGCCAAAATAAAGCACTAGAAATATTCTATTCAACATTCAGAGCTCTCACATTCAAGAGAAAAAAAAATACTGAAATCATGAAAACACTACAATCATGTTCGGGTACTATGGAACCACAGTTAGTATCATCCAATATCTGATAGTTTCTACTAAAATCCAGAGATAGTATAAAAATATAATATTCTGTGGGAAAAGAGATAGGTGTAAAATGAAGACTAAGTTACCTGTGAAGCTGGGAGTGGCACCACTAGTTCAGGGAGGGAGGGAATATAATAGTAGATTTTAGTTAAATAGAAAACATTCAAGCATTTCTGATGAAAAGACTAAAACTGACCAATAACCTTGAAAAACAAACATAAGTATTCAGAGAAACATGAAAAATTAAGTCTGTTTGAGCCATCAAAAGGAACTATATGAACATGTAGAGGTTATCGGCAGAAGAAACAAGCATCCCTTTCCAACTCTAACTCTTCAAGGACTACTGGGTGTATTAAATAGGAAAACCAAAGATCCCTTGGAGTAGGCTTGAAGTAGGGAAAGGGAAAGGTAACAAGAACATACTAGTGTCAGAGATGTATGAAGGAAGTGTGTCTGTCATTTGCAGTGAATGAGAAGAGGAATATATTTACAGAAAAAAGGTGGACTGTACATCAGATAATTTTATTCCCATCTTTAATAAAAATAGAACATACACATAGTTTAGTAGAGAAATATATAAAACCAATCAGGGAAAGAAGTGAGGATAAAGGGTGGATTAAGAGGGATGTAAAACCAGGGGTAGAATAGTGAGCAACAAAACTTGATCCTGAATTGGAGATGAAATGGGGAAGGGAGGAAGAAAAGAAATCACTAGGACCTAATGGTCTACCTCAGATTGGGGATGGATGAATATATAGGAGTTCACATATGTATATGACCATGATGTCATAGTAGAAATAAAGGTATCTCATGGGTGTACATTTTCTTGATAAACTGTTAACAGCACTTGTTACTTTACAGGTACTGTATTGTTGTTGATAATAATCCTGTTTTCATCTTAACTGTTAAGTAAAATTGAAAAATGGAAGACAGTCTTGAAACTGGATGAGAAAAACTGTGTTCTGACATTGCTAAGAGTATGCAAAAATGAGATTTTTGTTTATTGTCTTCTTTAGTTTGATGATCCATTCTATAATTCATTAAAATTCCACAAGAGTTAGGGAGTAAAGAGGTTGAATGCTTAGGAGAAATTGATTCTAGATATGAGAAAAATTGCAGGAGATAACATGGTACTGAATATACCAGAAAGAATAACTTGATATGAGTTGTTATGACTAAAAACTTCACATAACTACCCAGAATGGATATCTAGCTATTTTACTTCTAAGGACTTCCAAGAACTAAAATTGCATATCCTTATCTTATAATTATTTTCACTGCTTCTTAATAACATAGAGTATTTTAGAGGTGTAAAAGACATTAGATTTCTTGGAGTCCTTCATTTTACATCAAAATTGTGAGGGGAAAAGTGAATTCCATAAGGTCACTTATCAAGTATGTTGAAGAGCCCAGACTTATACAAGAACACAATACGAGCTAGAAAAACCTTTAGATCTGAACTAATTCAGCCCAACTATTTAAAGATGAAGAAACTGGCTCCCTGAGAAAGTTGCTTGACCAAGGTCACAAAAGTAGGCTAATGGCTGTGGTACAACTTAAACCCAGTTGGTAAATCCATGTCTGGAATTCTTTGCAGGAAACCAAAAGCCTTTTAAAATTAATTCGATGTTCTCTACATCTCTTTTCTCTTTTAGGGGATAATTCAGGAAAAAAAAAATTGTCAAAATAGAACATTTAAAGAAAGCTATCTAAAAATATCACTTTTGGTAGTTCCATTCCTTAATGCTCAATAAAAGCAATAGCATTGTAAGTGCACGCATGTATCACATATGTGCATATTAACCATACTTATACATGCTATTATTGATTAGAGATAATTTCGTGCTTTAAATACTCTTCATGTAATTTAAACTCTTTGAAGACAGGGGCAATGTACTATATCCATTGTGGAGACCTTGTATACTTCAACATTAACAAGTCGTTTATATAGAGGAAAATGTGCTAGATATGGAGCAGAAAGACCTGGGTTTGAATTCCGCATCTTTCTCTTATTCTTTCTTTGTGGCCTTGGGGGTCATATTTTCAGATTTGATTTCTTTGAGGAAAGGACTTTTCTTTTTTACCCCTAACATTTATCACAGTAACTGTCACATAGTAAGTGTTTAATATGTGTTTATTGACTGACCGACTGACTGACTTTAGCTCTCTAAGTTTTAGTTCTTCCCCTGTACAATGAAGAAGTTAGACTAGATACTCTTGAAAGTCACTTCTAGGTCTATTTCTACAATTCATATCCTACAAATACAACTGCAACAACAATAACCATTGTTCTTATCTAAGCATCAGAAGTTTTCTCATAAGCTCGACATGTATGGGCATGACTGTACCTTATTTTTTTAAGTAATCTTTTTGCAAGTGCAGATAATTTACCTCTTGTTTTTAATTATTAAGTACTTAATCATTAAGTACTTATTTAGTTGGCAATTGGATATAACCTTCAATTTTAGCTGTTCCTGATTTAGACTTACCTATAAAATTATGTATGGATGTCATCTGTTTGGTTTGTGCTGGAATGGTTTGGTAGGTTTTTTATGATATTAGATCGGTGACTAAGACAGGATGACTGCCCCAGAGCAGTGGAGTAACCCCCTTTTTGAATGGCTATCCTTACATATATTTCATCCACATTTTGTATTGGTATATATCAGCCTTTATTCTTTTCCTAGTATAACCTTAAGCATTTCAGGGCTGGGTTATTATTCTCCTAAAATCCATCTTCTCTCCAAACCCTGTGAAGGATATGAACAACTCTTAAGACAATGACTTGTCTTTTTTTTTTTTCTTTTCATCTGATTGCATATGCCTGGACAGCCTTCTGTGTCAGTCCTTTAAGAATATTGCCCAATGTAAAAGAATTCTGAGGTATGGCTTTACAAAAATCTTGGCTTCTCTTATTCTCCCTATTTCTTCTCCACCTTCTCCAAAAAATAAGAATTTAGGAATTTGTGGATCATAATCAGCTTAAGATCATATCATAATATATAAAATTTGTTATACAATCTGGGGACACACAGACTATCTCATTATAATTATTCTCCAAGAAGGTCTGCCCTAACCCTCTTTCCCACAATTCTTCACAAGAAAATTTTTAGTTTAAAATTAGGTCATAGATGTGAAAAATATTTTTAAAAAATACAAATCACAATATGAGTGAGATTCATTGTGGGTGCTGATCTATAGAAATATAAAGATCAAGAATAAAATACTCATTCCATATTCACAAGTGGTACCTAAAGAAAATTTATTGTTGACATAAGTGGCCAAAAGTCTTTATTGTTGCCAGTTTCTGGGAACAACAGAATGGCACACCACAAGGAGCAGATGTTCCCATGACACTTCAGTAACAATTTATGGATGACTCCTTTCTCAACCCTTTGAAAATTTGGCCAGAAAACAGAACTTCATTAACTGCATCACTAACAATGTCCTCTCTTTGTGAGAAGAAACATAATGAGCCACATTATCCAGGTGTATGAGCTATTCTGTGAGAGAATACCAGACATTTTAAGAAGCTGACTTCAATCTTTCATGTCAATAAAAGAGCATTCAAAAGGTTACAGCTTCATTGCATGATATGGTGCCTGAATGGATGGATCTGGATTATCAAGCATTAATAGAACCTATGCCAAAGTGATGTGGTATTCATTTGATTAAACATCAGTTTTGAATGTAGAAAATATGCAATTATATTATATTTAGTCTTATGTGATTTGTTTCTTCTATTTTATATTTTTTTTATAAACTAAAGGCCCATCAACAGAGAAATAACTAAACATAAAATAAAGAATAAAATAATACACAAAACCTTTAAAGTATACCCATATGAATTAACAAGTAAATAAAAAGGCCATGTGTTTGCTTTGGGTCTCTTTCCAAGTCCATTTGAATTTTAGCAACTTTTCTCTTTGTTTTCCTTACAGTTCATTTAAGTAGTTAGGACTAGTAAGCACACAGTTCTAATTCTGTCAATATTAGTTTGTATCATTTGTTATAGGTGGATGCAAACATATGTATAGGATAATAAAACTATTAGTATTATTATTAGACATCATTTCTTTACTAAGCTTGCGAGACATTTTAAACATAATACCTTCTTTATGTCTAACTGCACCTCTGTAAGATGGGGTTATTATTGCCTTTTTACAGATGAGTAAACTGAGGCTGAAAGAATTTAAATGCTTTTTAATTTAATTTACATTCCACAGCCAATAAGTTTCTAAGGAATCATTTTGACTCAGGTTTTCCTTAGTCTACATCCAATGTTCTATATATTCAGCTACCTGTTTTAATGAAGATACCAATGTCATAACATGAACAATGCAGAAGAAGATTAACAGTCCAATTTAGGAGAAGAAAACACAGAAACAAAAGTTTAAAAGGGAGAATAATTTGTAAAGTAATAAAATAGTATAGATTAGTAGGAAGAAAGAGTGCATTTCTGTAATAAATAAACACTCAGGTTTGTCTTTAAGTTATTGAGTATTGTGTTAAACATAGTTTTTATGTCCATGGACTTGGAATGAATCAAGAGAATGAGACATTTTGGCTTTAGAAGATTGAAGTGTTTCTAATGATTTCTAACGTCTCCCTACAATAAAGATTCATCTTTTTAAACAGAATTGTTCTTCTAGGGAAGCTGTATAGTGAAAAGTCAGAAGACAGCATAATATTTCAAAAAAAACAATTTTAGAATCACCCAAAAGGGAAAGGAAATATCCATGGGTGGTGATGAGTAAGACATGTAGAGGCACCAGAGAAGACTAAGGAAATGTGTATGCTCCAATGTTCTTTGTCAAGAACATGCAAGAAAGGTGGGCTCTGCTGAGAACAAAACAAATGAACATAAAGCCTCAAAGTGAAGATGGTGGAAACCTTAAAGAATGGAAAAGAAAATGCACAGAACAGTGCAAGATGAGAACAGTAATAGATATCAAGCACAGTGACACAATGTTGAATCCAGGATAGCCCAGGATCAGAGGCTGTGCAATCCTACCAAGTTGACTTGAGATATCAGAGAACCTAAGGGATAAAATGACCAGGAACTTAAAGGTCCAGGAAAGGTTTATCTTGAAGGATGGAGTGAAGTTTACCCAGGAATGCAGAGACCCATGGCAAAATCAGAGTGTCAATCCTTATGCAAAATTATAGCAAAAGAGTAAAAGGTTTAACCTTATCCTAAGGTCAGTGAGGGGGGAAAAAAAGAAACAAGGGATAAGTAAATAAGATACTGTTCAGTATAAGAATATTAAAACTCTAGCTTTTCCCAAAAGGGAGTCACACTATTCAGTGCCAAGCACATAAAATTGAGGGAAATGATACGAATTTTTCCCATACACAGCCTGAATGATTAAAAGTTATTATGCAAAAGGAAAAAGAACCAAATCTCCAGAAGAACAAATGGGAAAGTGAATGGAATGGCTTGCATTCAAGCTAAAATAGATAAAATTAAATTGCTGTGTGAGATAGCAAGGAACATGTTTTCTTTTTAAATTTAACAATTTTAAAATAGAAGAAACCTAAAGATATATGACATAAACAACAAATTGCATTGTAAAACTAGTCAGAGTGACATCATTTAAGAATAACTGGACTCCTTTAAAGCAATGATGAAAGTATTTGGACTCTTTATACAAAGGAATCATGAGTCAAAGCTCCCAGATCTAACACAAGCAGAAGGTAAAGAAAAATGTATAGTGAATCCCATGACAACCTATATATAGAGACATGCCAAGATAAGGTACTAGAAATGCTATCTTCAAACTTAAGACCTCTCACATCCAAGAGAAAAAAATACTGTTAGCATCAAAAAAAGTTGTTCAAAGACCAAGGAATAATGATCAGCATCACACAAGACCTGGCAGATTTTACTAAAATCCAGAGATGGTCTGAAAATATAATATTCAAGACAAAAGCAAAAAGAGATAGACTTAGAATGAAGACTTAATTATTTGTGAAGTTTGGTGTGGTACTACCAGTTCAGAAATGGAGGGAATGGAATAGAATAGTTTAGTTAAATAAAAAAAAAAAAAGCATTCAAGCATTTCTGATGAAAGACTAAAAGCGAGCAGTAACTTTGGAAAACAAATATATTTCCAGAGAAACCTAAAAATGTGAATTTATTTCAGCAAACAGAAGGATCTCTATGAACATCTAGAGATGATGAGCAAAAGAAACAACCCTTCCTTTACAATCCTAATGTCTATAAGGAGTATTCAGTCAATTAAATTAGGAAATCAAAGATCCCAGGGAATAGGCATGAAAAGGGGAAAGAAAAGGTAAGGATGAAAGAATACACCAGTGTAGAAGATGGATGAAGGAAATGTGGCTGGTTATTTCTCAAAATTGCAATAAATGAGAAGAGGATTGTATTTACAGAAAATAAAAGATGTTGGGTTGTGCATAAGTTGAATCTTATTCCCATCTGAAACAAGATTAAAAAGCACACAAAGTCTAGTAGAGAAATATATCAAACTCATCAGGAAAAGGAGTAAAGGATAAAAGATGGTTAAGAGGGATGTTAATGCCAAGGACAGAATAGTGAGCAACAGAAATTAATCCTGAACTAGAGAAGAAATGGCAAAGAAAAGAAGAAAATAAACCACCAGAACCTAAGGGTATATCTTAGATTGCATCTCAGTGTGTGAATGAATGAATATATATGTAAAAATGATGTCATAGTCAAAATACAGAAGATCTTATGTGCATCTTTTTCTTTTTTTGATAAACTGGTAGCAGTATTGTTCATTTACAGGTACTACATTGTTGTTAACAATGATGTTATTTTCATTGTTAAATAAAATTGAAAATAGAAGACAATCTTGAAAATGCATCATGAACAGTGTTCTGGCATTGCCTGGAGTATGTAAAATTTATCGTTTTTATTTATTGTGTCTTTGGTTTGGTTGAGCCAAGATGGCAGAGTAAAAGCAGAGACTCACCTTAGATCTTCCCCAAAGCCCTATAAATGCCTGTAAGAAATTACTCTAAACAAATTCTAGAACAATGGAACCCACAAATGACAAAGTGAAATAAATGCCCAGGTCCAAGGCAACTTTTATAGTTGACAGGAAGGGTCATTTACAATGGGCAGAGAGCAGAGAACAGTTCAATGTGGGTTGAACTGTCACAAAGGAATAAGAGAAGGACACAGGGGACCAAGTCCTCAGCAACTGTGACAGTTTCCAGACTTTTAAACCCACAAATGCAAAAAGGTCTCTGGGATCGATATGAAAGAGAAGCATGCAGTATGTCTGGGTCTGGTCTCAGAATGGTGGGGGCAAGGGTGGTGGCAGTAGCAACAGAAGCAGCAGCAGCAATAGAGACTAATTCTGGAGCTCTGGGCCCAGAGACAGTGGGGGATTGAAGGACTGAAAAAAAATCCTTGAAGTCTGAGTCAGCACACCCTCCCCATGGAAGCAAACTCCTACTTTGACAAAGAGTTAGAAAGACAAATGTTTGGCTGGTAAGATCATTAAACATCATAAAAAAACCTCAGACTATAGAATATTACTTTGGTGACGAGGAAGATTGAACATACAACAAGAGGAGGACTACAGAGTCTCCAAGAGGAATAAGAATTGGTTGCAGGCAGTGGAGGAGCTCAAAAAGGATTTTGAAAATCAAATAAGAGAAGTAGAGGAAAAATAGGGAAAAGAAATGAGAGTGATGCAAGAAAATCATGACAATCTAGTCAACAGCTTGCTAAAGAAGATCCAAAAAGTACTGAAGAAAAAAAAAACCTTAAAAAATAGACTAACCCAAAGAGCAAATGAAGTCCAAAAGCCAGTGAGGAGAAGAATATTTCAAAACAAGAATTAGACAATTGGAAAAGGAGAAGAAAAAGGTCACTGAAGAAAATAATACTTTCCAAATTAGAATGGAGCAAGTGGAAGCTAATGACTTTATGAGAAATCAAGTAATTATAAAACAGAATGAAATAATGAAAATAAATAGAGAAAAATGTGAAATCTCTCATTGGAAGTAATACTTGGAAAGTAGATTCAGGAGAGATATTTTAAACATGATTGGACTACCTGAAAGCCATGACTGAAAAAAGAGCCTAGACATCAACTTTCCAGAAATTATCAAGGAAAACTGCCCTGTTACTCTAAAAACAAATGGCAAAAATAGAAATTGAAAAAAAATATCTACCTATCATCTCTGGAAAGAGATACTAAAAGAAAAACTAGCAATACTGTATATGTAGCAAAATTCCAGAATTCCAGGGGGCAGAGACAAGATGGCAAAGTAGAAAGACATACTTCAGCTCTTTCCTCACAACTCATAAAATTCCTGTAAAGAAAGACTCTAAATAAATCCTAGAGAAGCAGAAGTGATAGAAAGATGGAGGGGAGAAGATTTCCAGCCCAGGGTGACCTGGAAGGCCAAAAGGAAAGGTCACCAAAAGGAAAAACAACTCACCTGGAAAATAGATCAAGGAGAGACAATTTAAAAATTTTGGGACTACCTGAAAGCCATGATCCAAAAAAAAAGGAGCCTAGACATTATCTTTCATGAAATTTTCAAGGAAAACTGCCCTGATATTATAGAACCAGAGGGCAAAATGAATATTGAAAGAATCCACCAATCACCTCTTCAAAGAGACCCCAAAAGCAAAGTCCTAGGAATATTGTGGCCAGAGTTCCCAGGTCAAGGAGAAAACACTGCAAACAGCTAGAAAGAACCAATTCGAGTATGATGGAAATACAATCAGGATAACAGAGGATCTGACAGCTTCTACATTAAGTGACTGAAGGGTTTAGAATACGATATTCCAGAATTCAAAAGAACTTGGAGTAAAGCAAAAAATCACCTACCCAGCAAAACTGAGTATAATACTTTGGAGGAAAAATATATTCATTCAATGATATAGAGGACTTTCAAGTATTCATGATGAAAAGATCAGAACTGAAGAGGACATTTGGCTTTCAAACACAAGAATCAATAGAAGCATGAAAAGGTAAAAAAGGAAAGAGAAATCATGAAGAACTTTCTAACGCTGAACTGTTTGCATTCTTATTTGTAAAGATAATATGTGTAACTCTTGAGACTTTTCTCAGTATTTGGGAAGCTGGAAGAAATATACACATACAGAGAGAGAAAAAGAGAGAGAGAGAGAGACAGAGAGAGACAGAGACAGAGAGACAGAGAGAGAACAGATTGAGTTGAAGCAGAAGGAATAATATCTATAGAAAGTAAAATTGAGGGGTGGCAAAGGAATATATTGGGAGGAGAAAGGTAGAAATGGAATGGGGCAAATTATCATTCATAAAAGAGATAAGAAAAAGCTTTTTTGATGGAGGAGAAAAGGAAGGAGGTGAGAGGGGAAAAGTAAAGCTTACTCTTGTCACATATGGCTTAAGGAGGGAATAACATGATCACTAAATTTGGTATGAAAATCTAGCCTACACGACAGGAAATTAGGGGACAAGGGAACAAGTGGGGTGAGGGGGATGATAGAAGGGAAGGAAAATGGGAGAAGGGAGTATAATTAAAATTAAACACTTTTGGGAAAGGACAAGGTCAAATGAGAGAATAGAATAAGTGGAGGACAGGATCGAATGGAGGGAAATAGAGTTAGTATTACACAACATGGTGATTATGGAATTCTTGTGCAAAAAGACACATATATAGACAGTACTGAATTGCCTGTCTTCTCAGTGGGGATGGATGGGGAGGTAGGAAGGGACAGAAGTTGAAATTCAAAGTATTATAAACGAATGTTGAGAATTGCTTTTGCATGTAACTAGGAAATAAGAAATACAGGCAATGGGGTATAGAAATCTCTCTTACCCTACAGGAAAAGAGAGAAGATGAGGATAAGGGAAGGGTGAGGTGTGATGGAAGGGAAGGCACATTGAGGGAAGTGGTAATCAGAATGCGAGATGCTATGGGGTAGGGGAAGGGGAGAGATGGGGAGAAAAATTGGAACTCAAAATTTTGTGGAAAACAATGTTGAAATCTAAAAATAAATAAAAAAAAAACCTACATTAGAAAAGCAAATTTCAGACTTACCAAGTCAGGGAAAAAAATATTGCAAGCAACTATAAAGAAACAGAATTTGAACACTGTTGAAATACAATTTGGATAACATAAGATTTAGCAGGTTCTACATTAAGGGATTTAGGGATTTGGAATATGATATTCTGGAGGTCAGAGGAAGTAGAATTTAAAGCAAAAATCACCTATCCAGAAAAAGTGAGTATAATGCTTCTGTGGAAAAAATAGTAATTTGTAAGGGAATTGCCAACCCCCAGCCTCTTGGACGGCATTCACTGATCACGACTCAGGTAAAATGAGGGGAGACTGGTAAGGCATGAACAAGATGGTGCTAGGAGGAAGGGTTCTGCCCCTGTTTTGCTCAAGGCTATTTTCCCAGGCTTTCCAGAGAACAAAGAAGCCCAAACTGTTTTTCTTTCTAGGAGCTACGTGTCCACCCTGGAGAGTCCTGGCTTAAGGTAAATTACTTCCTTATAAGGGCAAACTAATTGGTGATAGGTTCATTTAGAGCACTGGTGTCAGAGAAGAGATAAAATCACCACTCCCTGCTTGAATAAACAGAGTTCTTACTATCTTGTCTCCCGCCTCAGTCATTGCTTACAGCTAAACTCCCCCAGGGCCTACAGGCCTCTGCTGGTTAGATAAGCCTATGGGCCAGAGAGATCAGGCCCAAACTCCCGGGGTCCCTAACAGTTATTCAATGAAACAGAGGACTTTCATCGTTCTTAATGGAAAGGTCAGAGCTGAATAGAAAATTTGACATTCAAATGAAGAACCAAGACATGAATGAAAGGTAAATAGGAAAAAGAAATAATAAGAGAATTACTAAAGTTGAACTGCTTACATCCCTACATGAAAAGATAATATTTGTAACTGATGAGACCTTTCTCAGTGTTAGAATAGTTGGTGGAAATAGATAGACAGACAAATAGTCACATAGATGGCAAATGGTCAGTTGAATACAAAGGGATGATATCTAAACAAATAAAATTAAAGCATGAGAGAGTAACATTTGGGGAGGAGAAAGGGAGAGATAGAATGGGGTAAATTTTCTTACATAAAAGAGGCAAGAAAAAGGTTTCACACTAGAGGGGAAGTGGGGAGGAGGTGAGAAAGAATGCGTGATCTGTATGCTCATCAGATGTCGCTTAAGGAGGGAACAATACACACACACACACACACACACACACAAAATTGTGTATCTTACCCTACAGAAGAGTAGAGGAGAAGGGCATAAGAGGGGAGGGATGGTAGAAGGGAGGACAAATTGGGTAGGGGAGAGTCAGAAGCAAATATTTTGAAAAAGTTACGGGGTCAAAGGAGAAAATAGAATAAGTTGTGAAGTGGGACAGGATAGAAGGAAATATAGTTAGTCTTTCACAACGTAACTATTATGGAGGTGTTTTGCAAAATTACACATGTACAACCTATATTGAATTTCTGGCTGTCTCAATCTAGGTGGATGGGGAGGGAAGAAGGGAGAAAATTTGAAACTCAAAGTTTTAAAAACAAATGTTAAAACTCGCATATACATGCAAATGACAGATATGATATACAGGCATTGGGGTATAGAAACCTTTCTTACCCTTCAAGAAAGTAAAGGGGAAGGAAATAATAGGTGGGGACGAGAAAAGGGAGGGCAGACTGGGAGTAAGGGTAATTAGAATGGCTGCAATTTCAAGATGTGGAAGGGAAAAGACAGGGAGAAAATTTGGAACTCAAAATCTTGTTGAAATGAATGTTGAAAATTAAAAATAAATAAATTTACATCTGAAAAGGTTAAAGAGGAAAAAAGGCAGGATGCCAAAACTAATCATAATTAGGGATCCTCTCTCTCTCTCTCTCTCTCTCTCTCTCTCTCTCTCTCTCTCTCTCTCTCTCTCTCTCTCTCTCTCTCTCTCTCCCCCTCCCCTCCAATCTCTGCCCATCCACTGGAGAAAAAAGATAGAATGAAAAAAATACAGAAGTTCCATCTCTAAAGCAGCTTAACCCATTTTTTTAAACTATCAAGCCTAAGATATATTCCTTATTCTAAATATTAGCCTTTCAACTCTCTTTTTTGATGTGTTATATTACTTTTAAACTTTGACATACATTTTCATTCTTCACAATTTCATCAATGTGTGTATATGCATATCTGTGTGCATATCTGCTTTCTGCTTGTTTATTTTTACTCATCTATACGGTTGATACTCAACATTCATAGTTTAACATTTTCATCTTCAAGCATTAGTGATTTGATTTTTTCTCTCATTTTCACTTTTGCTTTGTTTTGTTTTTTTTTTGTTTTTATTTGAGATATTAGTCCCAAAGCTCACCAATTCTGGGGAAATGCTAGTGAGAAATAAAGTGTTTTTCATGTTACCAATTTTATTTTGCATATTTCATTCAAGGTTTATTTTATGGTTACTGTAAGGAAAATGGGTGTCATTGGAATTAATATTTTGTTATAAAGAATTATATCCAGAAAAGTGTATTTTCAACAATCTCAGTGAAAGATTACTCTTTTTTGGTGGTTGTGGAAGTCTCACCCCTTTTTTCCCCGTAGATTCAATGTATCAACATCAATAGTTTTGATTTTCACAACATTTTCTAGGAACATTACCCCTAAGAAAGTTGAAGATTGACTGTATATTAGAGGATCCATACTCACATTTGAGCAGCACTGAGTAAGATGTAGCCTCAGTTAAGGAAACCTGGATTCAAGATCAATACTTGTGGATTGATTGGGTAAACTTGGGTGAAATGTGTAGCTTTAGCAATGCTTCTGAACAACTCTCAAAGACTAAATGTTACAGGGAATATTCTGATCTGGATTGGTCAAGAAAGGACATTATTGAGAGTTCTTAATAATGTGGAAAACACCAGCCTGGTGGGGAAAAAAGGAAAAAAATAACTTTGTATTCTCTATTTCAGCAAATGAAAATACACAAGAGTTCAATTTCCTCATAATTTCTGCAATTTCATCAATTCTTGTGAACTATATTTTTAAAACTACAAACATAAGAAAAATATTTAAATATATTTAAGGAATTTGTTTTCCTTTTTAAAACATTATGATTCCTTCAAAAAATATTTTCTCTGTATGTTGATAACATCATCTGTTCTTCTAACATCATCTGTTATTCTAGTGTATAAAATTGTTTTCATTTTTAACAGTAAAACAATAGCACTATTTTATGCACTAGCTAGGCTAATATATATTAGATAAAATACTTCATTGCTTTGATTACAATTTACTTGTGGACCTAGCAGGTTTTCCACTGGCAGGAGCTGGTTTAGAAAAAGTGACCATTTTAGATAGGGCACAATGAAGCAGAAAATAGGCAGCTGTCATAAACTGTATAATCAACATAATCAACACAAAGAAAAATCTATCTACCATTTATAGCACAAAAGACTACCTGATGAGTCGCTTACTGTTTCAAGCTAATTTAATGACAAGCTCTCACCATCTGTCCAGAAAGCTGTGTGTTGACAAAGGTTTAATGCTGACCCACATAAGTCAGAAAGAAAACATTAGGAGAGTTAAATAATGGATTGTACATAAAAGTGAGAACTGATATGAAACATGAAAAATTTATTTTTAATCTGATAAAGCAATAACTGAGGCAGTATATGTGACAATTACAAATGTTTTGTTGTTGTTCAATTAATGTATAGCTAAAGGGAACATAATAATATGTTTATGGAGTGGTGAAACTATTCCTGTGCATATTCAAGTTAACTAAGACAGTCACTGATTTTATGATAATTATCTACGGTAGCAAGATCACAGATTTATCTAAGGATCATATGTGTAAAATGGACATCTGAGAAAAATAAGTATTTGATCTTACACCTTTCATTTTATTTTTGCACCTTTTTAACATTGACTAGAGAAGGGGTGGAGAACCTGAGGCAAATTCCCCATCCCTGGACTAGAGTCATCTTTAATTTTATCAATGATAGAAAAATCACCAATTTTCATGTAGCTCATAATTGAATTTGTTAGTATTGTATAAATTTAAAAACTGAAAATGTTGAAGTGACAAATTTTGCTTTATCACTTTGGGAAATAAATATATATCTCACAGTTGTGGAAGTCAATTTTTGACCTGTGATTTCATAGGTTTAATTATTTTCCTGAAGAGGGAAATCTAATGTAGATTAGTAACTTCTGTGTGGTTGCTTTAAGGCTCTAAAAGGGGAATTTCCCTTAATGTTAAAGAGTTAGGATATGTCATTAGTAATACATGAATCCAGATTTTCTTGACTCCGAGACCAACTTTCTAACTTTAACTTATGTTGTCTTACTTTTGGAAGCTTTTTGGAGTGATTCTTTTTTTAATGATAAAACAGATATAAATGATAAGGATCTTACATAACTTTTTATTGTTATCCCACAACCTTTTCATTCATTACTTTAATTCTTTAAGATTCTATTTCAATAAAGCAAGTGGGAAAATTTTATGAGACAGGATCACAAACAGCATGAGACAACACAAATGGTAATTAATGTGAGAAGCAAAAGTACCTCTGTCATCCTTAAATGTGCAGTGTGAAAAGTACTGTTTGTAACTGATCTTTTTCGGTCACACAGTGAGAAGTCATTGTTATTTTTCTTCTTCAAACATTAAACATCATAGTAGGTACAACAGAATTGCTTACTGAGCAGAAGAGTTACTTTTAGTACTTTTTAGTATGGACCTTAAAGGACTTGCCATACTTCCTTCTTCCTCTTACCAGAGCAAGATTTCAGAAGAAAGAATTAAATTTATCATATTGCTTTTGGAAAATTATCCACTTTTTTTTCCATTTCAGTTTCCTAAGAAATATAATGCAACTATGAATATGAGTGTGTTCATGTGCCTTGCATGGATGTGTTTGCGTGAGTAAATTTGGAAAATAGTTGAGTTTTTGACAATAGAAAAACAGAAGTGACTTAAAGTCATACAATTAATTAATTAGGTGACTGTAAAGACTGGTAATTGATTCACTTCATTGGCAAATTAATTTTGTACAAGTGCTATAGGACAAAAGCGGTTGGTACTTGAACTATATAGAAAGAGATAGGGGGTGGAGCAAAGATGGCGGAGTAGAAAGACTTACGTATGTGAGCTCCGAACCCACAGTCCATACATTCCCTGCAAGAAGAACTCCCCACAAATTCTGGATCACTGCAAGGTGCCCCGAAACACAGTGGAAAAGATTTCCATTCCAGAGAGCCCTGGAGAGCTGTCCCCAGGGGTCTGTTGCACTCTGGATAGCAGAGTCAACCCCTGAGCTGCCCTGGCTGCGAGGCCCCAGAGGAGCAGATCCGAGCAGGCTTCAGGGACGGAATGTCCAGCGGCCAGGAAGGTCCCTCTGCCCACAGACGCTACAGGAAAATGAGAGAGACGTCTCGGCTGGCCAAGAGGGGAGCGTGGCTCAGGCCCCCTCTAGAGGCAGGGGCAGAGGGAACGGTGGAGGCCCGGAACTCCCAGAGCAGCAGGCAGAAGTTCAAGGCCATTACTGAAGGTCTCTGCATAAACCCCCTGAGGGAACTGAGCCTGGGAGGAGACCCTGCCCCCACCTGAGCACCAGAACTTAAGCCACACTGAATAGCAGCCACGCCTGCCGCTGATACCCCATTTGAATCTCAGACCCCAAGCACTAGCTGGGCGGATCTAGGAGGGGGTGAACAGGAATCTCAGAAGTCAAGTAACTGGCTGGGAAAATGCCCAGAAAAGGGAAGAAAAATGAGACCATAGAAAGGTACTTTCTTGGGGAAGAGATGGTATTTCCTCCTTTCATTTCTGATGGAGAGGAACAATGCTTGCCATCAGGGAAAGACTTGGAGGTCTGGACCTCAGTATCCCAGACATCTGAGGGGGATGCCCAGTGGGTTCAGGTCATGGAAGAGCTCAAAAGGGATTTTGAAAATCAAGGTAGACAGGTGGAGGAAAAACTGGGAAGAGAAATGAGAGAGATGCAAGAAAAGCATGAAAAACGGATCAATACCTTACTAAAGGAGACCCAAAAAAATGCTGAAGAAAATAACACCTTGAAAAATAGGCTCACTCAATTGGCAAAAGAGGTTCAAAAAGTCAACGAGGAGAAGAATGCTTTCAAAAGCAGAATTAGCCAAATGGAAAAAGAGGTTCAAAAGCTCACTGAACAAAATAGTTCTCTCAAAATTAGAATGGAACAGATTAAGTGTAATGACTTTCTGAGAAACCAAGAAATCATGAAACAAAACCCAAAAAATGAAAAAAAATGGAAGAGAATGTGAAATATCTCATTGGAAAAACAACTGACCTGGAAAATAGATCCAGGAGAGACAATTTAAAAATTATGGGACTACCTGAAAGCCATGATCGAAAAAAGAGCCTAGACATCATCTTCCATGAAATTATCAAGGAAAACTGCCCTGATATTCTAGAACCAGAGGGCAAAATAAGTATTGAATGAATCCATCCATCACTGCCTGAAAGATACCCAAAAAGAGCAACTCCTAGGAACATTGTGGCCAAATTCCAAAATTCCCAGGTCAAGGAGAAAATCTTGCAAGCAGCTAGAAAGAAACAATTCCAGTATTGTGGAAATACATTCAGGATAACACAAGATCTAGCAGCTTCTACATTAAGGGATCGAAGGGCATGGAATAGGATATTTCAGAAGTCAAAGGAACTAGGACTTAAACCAAGAATCACCTACCCAGCAAAACTGGGTATAATACTTCAGGGGAAAATATGGTCTTTCAATGAAAGAGAGGACTTTCAAGCATTCTTGATGAAAAGACCAGAGCTGAAAAGAAAATTTGACTTTCAAACACAAAAATGAGAAGAAGCATGAAAAAGTAAACAGCTAAGAGAAGTCATAAGGGAATGTTTACATGCCTACATGGAAAGACAATATTTGTAACTATTGAATCTTTTCAGTATCTGGGTAGTTGGTGGGACCACACACACATACACACATACAGACACACACGTACACACGTGCATGCACACACACATACACACATGCACACACACACAGAGACAGAGAGCACACAGAGTGAATTGAATAGAATAGGACCATATCTTAAAAGAAATTAAAGTAAATGGTGAGAGAGAAATGTAGTGGGAGGAAAGAGGGTGAAATGGAATGGGGTAAATTATCTCTCATTCAAGAGGCAAGCAGGACACTTTTTAGTGGAGGGAAAAAGAAGAGAGCTGAGAAAAAGACAACAAGTTTACCCTCATCACATTCAACTAAAGGAAAGCATAAAATGCACACTCATTTTGGTATGAAAACCTATCTTACAATACAGGAAAGTGGGGGAGGAGATAAGCAAGGGGAGGGGATGATGGAAGGGAGGGCAATGGGAGAAGGGAGCAATTTGAAGTCAACATTGGAGGAGGGACAGGATCAAAAGACAGAGTAGAAACAATGGGGTGCAGGATAGGATGGAGGGAAATACAGTTAGTCTTACACAACACGACTATTATGGAAGTCATTTGCAAAACTACACAGATAGGGCCTATATTGAATTGCCTGCCTTCCCAAAGGGAATGGGTGGGGAGGGAGGGATGGGGAGAATTTTGAACTCAAAATTTTAGGAACAACTGTTCAGTATTTTTCTTGTTACTAGGAAATAAGAAATACAGTTAATGGGGAATAGAAAGTCATCTGGCCCTACAGGACAAAAGAGAAGATGGGGACAAGAGAAGGAAGAGATGATAGAAGAGAGGGCAGATTTGTGATAGGGAAAAGTAGATTTTTTGGTGTATTGGAGTGGGGGGAGGGGATAAAAGGGGAGAAAATTTGCAACCCAACATTTTGTGAAAATAAATGTAAAAAGTTAAATAAATAAATTTTTATTTAAAAAAAGGGAAAAAAAGAAAGTGATATAAGAGAAAGCCATTTAGGATCTTTATTGGACTTTTTCAATGATTGCATGTTTCTAATTGCTTAGAATTTTTCTACTAAGAATGTGAATTACAAATTACCATTGCCTGGAAAAAATTGAAATTACAGTAAAGTGATGGACAGTGGATAAATTGTTAGTGGATGTGAGCAAGTAAAGAAAGTGGAATGATGACATTTTGAGAAATGATTTAAAATATCTTTAGCAACATATATGACTGAATTGCAATAGAAAATAGGGAAAGGTAGCAGTCTGAATCTGTATTGACGGACATAAATATTAAACAGACCACAGAGAACCTTTCGATTGATTGGGTTAGATACTCTAAGGAAAGGGAGGGAAGGGTTAAGAAACCATATGGCTTTGCAGTATGCTCTAGTGAAAGGAGTAATTGAACATATGAGATCCTTCAATATATTTTGAAGTAAATTTGTGTGTGTGTGTGTGTGTGTGAGTGAGTGAGTGTTTGTGTGTGTTTAATGTTGTAAGAAATATAATACAATTTGCAGATACTTTATTTTTTATAACAGTACTGGGTGAATAATGGATGATAGTGTTTAATTAAATATAATATGCAAATAATACATTTCTAATCAAATATCATGGGCACATAAAATTAAGGTCACTTAAATCTCTGGATATACATTGAATGACATTGTGTCATTTAGAATACTTACACGAAATAAAGACCTAATTAAAAAGTGTGCCCTGTAAAAGTCAACGTAATGCAATGGAAAGAGAACTAAATTGAGAGTAAAAGGCTCTGGTATTGGTACTGTCAACAATGTCAACAATTAGGTATGCAACTTGAACAATTTAATGTCTTTGGCCTCAAATTTCACATACAAAAAAAGAAAATAATAGATTATGCAATTTTGAAATTCACCTTTCCTCCCATTATAAGCAATTTTAGTGTTCAGTGTATGAAGAAGACAATCACAATTCATGGATTTTTCATAGCGATTATATGTTAAAACCAAATCACTAGATAGACCAGGTTTGATCAATGATAAATAAAATATTTTAATTTAAAGTAGTTGAATTAAGCCATTAGACATGACCTCAACCCAGGATTGAGGCAGGTCCAAATTGCTTGGGGCCAATTTTATGAAACTCTCAATTGTTTCACATAGAGCCTGATGCTCTGAGCAGGTGTCTCTACTTCCCCAGCCTCCTCACTTCTCACTATGAATCTTTAGTTATGTAAAACAAGTTAAGTAACAGCTTGTGAAGCCATGACTTCCATGAGACTGCCTCCCTGTTGAAATGTACTTAAACCCTGCCACCTCTGCCACTTTTGAGCATGCTAGTAGTACTTAAGTGCTGAGTAACTCCCCAGAATGAAATTCCTACACCTTGACTAAAGGCCCTAGGTTTTGCTACTTCTATAGTCAGGTTGAAGTAGTGTTTTAAAAAAAAAGAAACACTTTTCATAGCAAACCTTTTTAATTTAATAATTTCTATAATTCCTTTGTAAATTATTTTGACTATTCAGATCTCAATCAATCAATTAACAAACTTTTATTAAATGTCTCTCATGTGCCAAGTACTGTGTTAGTTATTAAAAATACAAAGAATAATAATAATAAATTAATTCCTGCCTTCATAGAACTGAGTTTGTTGGAAGACACTTCTCGTACAAGTTTTACTATTTAGAAGATATGTAGAAAACAAATATGAAGAATTCACAGTAAGCAGTTCATTGCTATACTGATCTCATACTCACTTCCAATCATAAAATAGTGCCCCAAACAAATCCTAGAATAGCAGAACCAGCACAAAGGTAAAGTGAAACAATGCTTTAGCTCAAAAAACTTGGAAGGTTGCAAGAAAGGTCTGTCTCACTCAAGTGAAAGGCAAGTACATACTAGGAGAGGAATCATCACAACAAGCCCCACCTCAGCAAGCCAGAGGGAGATCCTTAGCCCCAGTGTGGTAGAGCAAGAAAATATCAACAGCAGGACCCCTTGAGTTCCACAGAGAATGGGCAGACCACAACTTCAGTGAAGCCCTGGGCAAATAGCCATCCTCCAGTGACCAGACCCACACATAGTTCAGCACAGCCCAGGGCAAACAGATGGATGCCAACCAGCTCCAGCTTACTTCTGTAAAAAGAGTCAGCCTTGAGGCTACCAGTTGTTCATTGTAGTCCAAAGGAAATTAAAAAAAATATACTAATGGTCCACAGTTTCATCGCTGCTGTCCAAAGGTAATACAAAATAAAAGTAGTGGTCCTCAGGATACACCAGGAATCACAACTAGGACACTAGCTCAGCAGCAGGTAAGCTGCCAGCCTCTAGCATTGAAAGCCTACTCTCACCCGTCCCCCTCAGCTTGGCACCAGAAACGAGGGTTTGCAGCATCAGGCAAATATCCAAGGCTGACAGCCACTAGTACAAGAAGGTGGAGACCTTGGGTACAAATATAAAATGTAAAAAGAAGGAACTCTGCCTCCTCATAAGCATAAACATAAGCAAAGTGTGATTTTTGTTGCTTTTTTTTTTGAGTTCAGTTTCACAGACACAGGCTAAATTGAAAACACTCGAGCGACTAATCTCCTTTATACCTTGATGACTCACAGCCATGCTAAGTCATTGAGGTTTAGTGTCTTCTGGCTCTGTGCCAGTCAAGGGCCAAGTCTTTGTTATATATTCTGGGAGGTTGGCATTTTGCTTTGGGGGCTTGCTAATGAGAAGGACCTTTTGATTCCCTAGTCAGTACTCTGAATAGTCATTTGTTAAGAGCCCCTGACTACTCAGATGTTGATGCTCTTGCAATGTGTTGGGGAATGTAGGTGACTGTGTTACTTTTTCAGACATTTGGAGCATTGTCTGTTGAATCTCTGCTAACTTCTCTGCTTGTATTTTCCATATTCTCTCCTTTGTATTTATGTGTAAGTAAAACAACATCATTGACCCCTTCAAAGTAGTCTTTCATTTGGAAAAACAGATCAAAGAACCTGTGCTAGTCAGTCATTCTGGGTATGCCAAGGTGCTTGCTACTACACCCTGTAATACCAATGTGATACCCACAAGAGCCATTATGGATGCACATAAATATTTCTAAGGTGAATTCACAAAATATAAACTCTCTTCCTCAAAGATGAAAACAAAATATTCTGATGCCAGAAAGTCAATTCCACCATGGTAATAGCAAAGTTCATATACTTTACCACTAAAGGGAGCACAATCATCCCCAAGCCTTCCCTCCATCATATATCCTCACAAACAAGCTCCCTTAACAAAATTATTTTCTCTATCATTCACACCAGTTGTCCTTTGCTGCTTGCCCTGATCTCTTTTTCTCAGCTCTGCCTCACTCTCATCTGTACACTTCCTGCTCCATACATTTGGAAAGCTCCTCCCATCATTAACTCCATGTGACTCAGGCTATGGGCTGAGCCAAAGCTCAAAAGAGGTCACATGAGTATATTAAAGGGCAGGGAAAATATTGAAATTCCCTTACCATTATACATATCCCCCAAAGATGAGCAAAAACTAAAAACAAAAAAAGAGTCTGACCACAGAAATATATTATCATGACAGTAAGACCAAGACTACAAAGGAGGACAACAACATCAAACCACCTGCAGGCAAAACCCTGAAGAAAAATGGGAAGTGGTTTTAAGTTCAGAAAGGACTCATGGAAATGTTCGAAATCAAAAAAGAGGAGATAAATTGTGAAAAGAAATGAGAGTGCTACAATAAAATTATGAAAAATTAAGTCAACAGCTTGGGATAAAAAATAGAATTGGTTAAATGGAAAAGGTGATACAATAATCCACTGAAGGAAAAAACTTCTTCAAGCATACAATGGGCCAGATAGAGAAGAAAATACCAACACTAATGGAGGAAAACAATACCTTAAAAGTTAGAATTTGGCAAGTGGAAGCAAATGACTCCATCACATATCAAAATCAATCAAACCAATTCAAAAGAATGAAAAAAAAAATCTAAGAAGTATAAAATATTTAATGGGGTAAAAAAAAAAAAAGAAAAAGAAACACTTAGAAGATAGGTCCAGGAGGAACAATATCAGAATCACCAGACTACCAGAAAGTTGTAATCAAAAGAAGAACCTAAACAGTATCCAGAGGCCAAAATACGCCTTTAAAAAATTCAATAGTTACCTCATGAAAGGGATCCCAAAATGAAAATGCCAAGGAAAATTATAGCCAAATCTCTGTACTGTATGAGGTCAAGAAAAAATACTACAAATGGCCAGAGAAAAACAGTTCAAATATCAGGGAGTCATCATCAGGATGACAGAGGACTTGGTAGTTGCGACATTAAAGAATCAGAGGTCATGGAACATAATACTCTGGTAGGCAAAGGAACCAGGATTATAACCAAGATTCTATTACCCAGAAAAAATAAGCAAAATGCATCAAGGAATAAAATTCTCATTAAATGAAAAAGAAGAATGTCAAGTCTTCATAAGAAGATGAAAATTTTGAATTTTGACCTCCAATTATCAAGGTGCAAATGATGCACAAACAGGTAAAAAGGGAAAAGAAAACAAAAAGAGATTCAATAGAGATAACCAGTTTACAACCCTACACCAGAAGATGATACTTATAATTTTAAAGAAATGTATCACTAATGGAATAGATAGAAAAATTATACATAGACAGAGGGTACAGGTATCAGGCGAATTGGAGGGAATTTCATTTAAAAAATAAGGGACAAGAAAGAACAGCACAACGGAGGCAGAAAGAAGGGAAAGGTAGGATGGGGTAAACTATTTCACATGGAGAGGCAAGAAAGATCTTCTACAATGAAAAGGAAAATGGGAGGGTAGGTTTTGGAAATCATTTGAACCTTGGTCTCATCAGTACTGAATCAAAAAATCATATGAACAATCAGGTAAATATAGAAATCTTTCTTACCCAACAGGGAAATTGGAAGGAAGGAGATCAAAGTATGCAGGGATGGGATGGTGGGCACTGATAGAAAAGAGGGTAGATCAAGAAAAGTGGTAGACTTCCACCAAAACACTGGTGTGGAGTAAAAGGGTGAAAGGAGAGGACAGAAAGTATTAAGTATAGGGTGGATGGAAATACACAGGTAATAATGATAATTTTAAACGTGAATGAGATGAACTCTCCCATGAAACAGCAGTGGAAGTAAATAAAAAAAATCTCAGAACAGCAGCTTACAAGAAACACTTGAAGCAGAGAGACACACACAAAATAAAATAAGGTACAGGTGCAGGATCTATTGTGTTTCAGCTGAAGTAAAAGATCAGTGGTAACAATCTTGATCTTAGACAAAGTAAAAGAAAAATAGACATAATTAAAAGATAAAAGGACGAAATCTGTATCATACCATAGATAATAAAAAATTCAAATTATAAGAACAAGAAATAATCTACCTTTCAGATCTATGAGGAGAAGAATTCATGACCAAATAAGAGATACAGGACATTAGGAAATGTAGAATAGATAAATTTGATCATATTAACTTAAAAACTTTTGCAACGAAGATTAGGAGAACAAAAAACTGCGAGAAAAGTCTTTACATTAAGTGTCTCTGATAAAGAACTCATTTCTCAAATATATAGAGAACAGAGGAAAATTTAGGAGATGAAACATCATTCCCTAACTGATAAATGGTCAAAGCACATGAATGGGCAGTTTTCAGATGAAGAAATCAAAGATATTTATAGGCATATGAAGAAGTACTCTAAATTATTCTTGATTAGAGAAAAATAAATATAAATAACTCTGAAATACCACCTCTCACCAGTAACGTTCTGTAAAACAGAAAAAATAATGATAAATATTGGAGAATATGGGAGAAATGGGGGCACTGACACACCCTTGGTGGAGTTGTAAACTGATCCAACCATTCTGGAAAGTTGAAACTATATCCTAAGGGCAGCCAAACTGTGCATATCCTTTAATCAGGCAATATCACTACTAGATCTGTTCCACAAAGAATTCATTTTAAAAAAAAAGGTAAAAGGATTGATATTTTCAAAAATATAACAATCCTTTTTGTGGTGGCAAAATATTAAAAACTGAGGGGATGTCCACCAACTGGCAAATGGCTGAAAAGATTGGAACAGGAATGTAATAGAATACTATTTTGCAAGAAGAAATGGTTGAATGGTCAAATTTCAGAATCTACAAAAAGCCTCTACTAACTGAAACAAAGTGAAATGGGTAGAAGTAGGAATATATTGTACACAGTCTCAAAAGCATTTTGTGATAACTGACTTTGATAGACTCAACATTTGTCAGTAATACAATGATTCAATACAAGCATGAAGGACTCACAAAAGAAAATGCTACCCATATCCAAAGAATTGGTAGACTCTGAATGTAGTTCAAAACACTTTTATTATTTATTTCATTCTTTCTTTTTTGATTATTTTGATCTATTTATTCTTTCACAACTGTGACAAATATGGAAATATGTTTTACATGGTAGCACAAAAATAAACAACAGTATAAAATTGACTACCACTTTCAGAAGAGGCATGGGAAGGGACAAAATTGAAATTCACAGTCCTGTAAAAATGAATGCTGAAAATTTTTCATGATGTGTAATTAGGGAAAAAAATAAAATGCTATTTAGCAGTCAATCATTCAATAAATCAATCAACTGATACAAAAATATATGAATGAATGAATGAATGAATGAATGAATGAATGAATGAACGAATGAATGAAATGACAGTTAAATTGGGGACGGACATTTGGAGATCTCTCTTGACTTCAGTATTAATGCATAAAATGACTCTGCATGTCAGAGACTATGAGGAAATATAAAAGTAGGGAGATGGGAGTGGATTGTCCTATGTGATAAATAACATGGGCCTGGTTTACAGAGTGAAGAACTGGGAATATTGGATATTAAGAAAGGTTGGGGTGAGGTCTTTAAAATAGCAAAACAAGACATTATAAAGTTCCCGATTAAAAAAAGAGAGCCCTGGGGTTTATTAAATTGTGCAATTTCATGATAAGGCCTACCCTTCAGTAAAACCAATTTAGCCACAAAGTAGAGTCTGGATTACAGTGGAGAAAAACATTAAAGAAAGAGATCAATTTAGAAACTATTCCTATGGTCAAAATAGGAAGACCTGAAGTAGAATTATGTTAATGTGAGTAGAGAGAAAGGAATAGATGCCAGAGATATTACATAGGTTGAAAATATAATATTCAGCAATTAATTGCCTATGTAGTTTGGGAAGTGAAAATTAAAGGATAATGTCAAACTTGTGAACCTCATTTTAGTTGTAGGTTTTATTTATCATAAGTATGGATGTTAAAGGCAATTTTGAAAATTGGTAACAAAACTGTCAATATTGACAGATATTAATATTAAAAGCAATGTGTGTGTGTGTGTGTGTGTGTGTGTGTGTGTGTGTGTGTAAGCTGAGACCTTTCATAGGGAAATAGAATAAAGTTGCAAGCAAACTGAACTCTTCCTTAGTTGATGTCATTGCCTCCCTATTTACCTGAAGTAATTGTGTACAGTTCCACTGAAATTAATTATCATTCATATCCCTGAAGAGGAGGTCCTTTACTTCATATTCAGAAAAGATTCTTGATTTTGACATCCCATTAGTCTCTTGAGATGAATGGTCTAAGAGAAAATTGAGTGGTTACTCAATTATTAAACATTTTGGAATGTTAATTTAAATACGTATATTTCATGCAATGTGTCCATTCCCTTTTTCAAGATTCCTATGAAAGTTTTATGGAATTATTTTGGGGCAAAGTGTTAAGTCGGGAGGCATGGGGGACTATGTAATTTTGCTGATTTTTCTCTTCCTGCTAGAAACATTTGGATATTGGATTAATTTTAAAGTATTCTTTTTAATTACTTCTAGAAATTTAAGTCCACTTGTGGAATGTGATATTAACACATTTTGACATAGGTCAAAATGTACACAAAATCACACTATGGATTCGTAGATCATTTAGGATTAATCCATTCTTTGGCAATTGATTCTATGAATATGTAAATGGCTAAATATCAAGTGGTGAAATCAAAGACACCAATATACATATTGAGGATTGACCCACTGAGACAATCAAAAGGTATCAGAAGAGCTTAAAAACATTTTTTGTTAGCCATATGTCTTTTTATTTATTATGTTTTCTCTCTATTTCTCAGACATCTAGGATAACGCATTTAGCTTAGAAAGTAACTTCAAACTAAATTGCCTTATTTGGAAAGTGTAAAGAAAAAAATAAAACTGCATGAATAAAACTATAACCAGTGTCATTACATTTACTTCACATAATATATTATACATAATATTATTATAACAAATATTTGTAAAATATTTACTATGGCTTACACTTCAACATATAAAAGCAAAATAAAATTCCCAAATTTACCTGAATAGGGGGCGGAGTCAAGATGGTGGAGTAGAAAGACGCATGAATGTGAGCTCCGAAGCCACAGCCTATAGATTTAATGTAAGAAGAGCTCCCCACAAGTTCTGGATCACTGCAGGGTGTGCAGAATCATAGTAGAAAAGATTTCCACTCCAGAGAGCCCTGGAGAGCTGTCCCCAGGATCTGTCGCACCCCGGAAAATGGTGTCCACCCCAACACTGCCCTGGCCACGGGGCTGAGAGAAGCAGATCAGAGCAGGCTTCAGGGACGGAACCTGCGGTGGCCGGGAAGGTCGCCCCGCCCACAGGCACTACAGGTCAGTGAGAGAGACTTCTGGGCTGGACTAGAGGGGAGCAGGGATGTCTCCGTGTCTCGGGTGCTCTCGAGAGGAAGCAGCAGAGGCAGGGGCAGGAAGTGTCGAAGGCAGAGGCGGGGGCGACGGCGGAGGCAGCAGCGGTGCAGTGGCTGCAGCCCAGGAGCAGGCAGGATCTTCATTATTGAAAGTCTCTGCATGAACAACCTGAAGGAGCTGAAACTGTGAGACGTCCCTGCCCCACCAGCTCCATTACTGAAGGCCTCTGCATAAAGCCCCTGAGGGAACTGAGCCTGGGAGGCAGCCCTGCCCCTATGCCAGCACCAGAACCAAAACTCACATTGAATAGCATCTGTGTCTGCCGTGGAAAGCCCATTTGAATCTCAGACCCCAAGCACTAGCTGGGCGGATCTAGGCAGGGGTGGACAGAAATCTCAGAAGTCAAGTAACTGGCTGGGAAAATGCCCAGAAAAGAGAAGAAAAATAAGACTATAGAGAGTTTTTTTGAGCAGATGCAAATGATCCCACCTTTCGGATCTGATGACGAAGAGATATTCTTGCCATCAGGGAAAGACGTGGAGGGCAGGGCCTCTGTATCCCAGACATCCCAGGAGGTTGTCGGATGGCCTCAGGCCTTGGAAGAGCTCAAAAAGGATTTTGAAAAGCAAGTTAGACAGGTGGAGGAAAAACTGGGAAGAGAAATGAGAGAGATGCAAGAAAAGTATGAAAAACGGGTCAATACCTGGGTAAAGGAGACCCCAAAAAGTGCTGAAGAAAATAGCACCTTGAAAAATAGGCTCACTCAATTAGCAAAAGAGGTTCAAAAAGCCAATGAGGAGAAGAATGCTTTCAAAAGCAGAATTAGTCAAGTGGAAAAAGAGGTTCAAAAGCTCACTGAAGAAAATAGTTCTCTCAAAATTAGAATGGAACAGGTGGAGTCTAATGACTTCACAACAAACCAAGAAATCACCAAACAAAACCAAAAGAATGAAGAAATGGAAGAGAATGTGAAATATCTCATGGGAATAACAACTGACCTGGAAAATAGACCCAGGAGAGACAATTTAAAAATTATGGGACTACCCGAAAATCATGATCAAAAAAAAGAACCTAGATATCATCTTCCATGAAATTATCGAGGAAAACTGCCCTGACATTCCACAACCAGAGGGCAAAATAAGTATTGAAAGAATCCATCGATCACCACCTGAAAGAGATCCAAAAAGAGAAACTCCTAGGAGCATTGTAGCCAAATTTTAGAACTCCCAGTTCAAGGAGAAAATCTTGCAAGCAGCAAGAAAGAAACAATTCCAGTATTGTGGAAATAAAATCAGGATAACTCAAGATCTAGCATCTTCTACATTAAGGGATCGAAGGGTTGGAATAGGATATTCCAGAAGTCAAAGGAACTAGGACTCAAACCAAGAATCACCTACCCAGCAAAACTGAGTGTAATACTTCAGGGGAAAATATGGTCTTTCAATGAAAGAGATGTCTTTCATACATTCTTGATGAAAAGACCAGAGCTGAAAAGAAAATTTGACTTTCAAACACAAAAATGAGAAGAAGCATGAAAAAGTAAACAGCAAAGAGAAGTCTCAAGGGACTTACCAGAAGTGAACTGTTTACATTCCTACATGGAAAGACAATATTTGTAACTCCTAAAACTTTTCAGTATCTGGGTAGTTGGTGGGACCACACACACACATGTACACGCATGCACGCACACATACATACACACATGTACGCACATACAGAGACAGAGAGCACAGAGTGAATTGAATAGAATGGGACCATATCTTAAAAGAAATTAAGGTAAATGGTGAGAGAGAAATGTAGTGGGAGGAAAGAGGGTGAAATGGAATGGGGTAAATTATCTCTCATTCAGGAGGCAAGCAGGACACTTTTTAGTGGAGGGAAAAAGAGGAGAGGTGAGAAAAAGACAACAAGTTTAACCTCATCACATTCGACTAAAGGAAGGAATAAAATGCACACTCATTTTGGTATGAAAACCTATCTTACAATACAGGAAAGTGGGGGAGAAGGAGATAAGCAAGGGGAGGGGATGATGGAAGGGAGGGCAATGGGAGAAGGGAGCAATTTGAAGTCAACACTTGAGGAGGGACAGGATCAAAAGACAGAATAGAGACAATGGGGGGCAGGATAGGATGGAGGGAAATACAGTTAGTCTTACACAACACGACTATTATGGAAGTCATTTGCAAAACTACACAGATATGGCCTATATTGAATTGCCTGCCTTCCCTAAGGGAATGGGTGGGGAGGGAGGGATGGGGAGAATTTGGAACTCAAAGTTTTAGGAACAACTGTTGAGTATTGTTGTTGCTACTAGGAAAGAAGACATACAGTTAATGAGGAATAGAAAGTCATCTGGCCCTACAAGAGAAAAGAGAAGATTGGGACAAGAGAAGGGAGGGATGACAGAAGAGAGGGCAGATTGGAGATAGGGAAAATTAGATTGCTTGGTGTATAGGGGTGGGGGGAGGGGATAAAAGGGGAGAAAATTTGGAACCCAAAATTTTCTGAAAATTAATGTAAAAAGTTAAATTAATAAATAAATATTTTAAAGAAAATTTACCCCAATACCATCAGTTCTCAAATTAGTCTCATGTATATGACTATGCTATAAGAATTAATTATAACTATAATTCTATATGATATTTAAATGGGTGTGGTAACCCTACCATCTCATGTAAACAATAAACCAATAGAAAAAGTTGTTCAAAAGATTGTAGAATCTGAGTAAAAACAAATCTATTATTCTGTTTTCTTACTGTGCTTCCTATCCAATGAATTGAAGGGACATATTTTGATCATGCATATATAATAACATCATTCAAACTTCATATGTGTATATTTATAATATGCATATATATTTATATATGTACATATGTGTATATGTGTGTGTATATATATATATATATATATATATATATATATATATATATATATATATATATGTAGGTTCCTTGTAAGCACTTAGTGGCAAAAATGTATTAAATATTGCCTGTTTAAAATTCAGTCTCTGTAGCACTATTTTTACATTTCTTTAGTAATGGATATATGATGAAAGTAAAGACAACAGACTTCTTATCTGTTTAGATCCTAGTCAGTTTACTTTTACTCAGTTCAAGCTCAAAATCAATTGAGTGTGTGGAGGATTTAAATCAGGATCTAACCATCAAACAAAATTATTACATATGATACTCGTAAATGCCGAATTTTAAAATATTGTGTTTCTTACCAAATTTTCTATAATTTTCCCTGTACTAATTCAGTTTGTAGTATGAGGTAGTAAAATTCATAATATCCCATCATTCTCCTCTAGAAGATTTTATGAATAAGCATGCCTTCTAAAAGAGTATCACCTCTGACTTGTCTGATTTTCTACAGGCCAATGCAGCAAATTCATCAGAGGACACTGGCAAAACTCTCAAAAGATAAGGAGACAAAACTGAAATATAATATGCTCACTCACTGAAGGGAATAAACATGCTGAAGAGATGTATATCTTTATACTTGAATATTAAAAGAATCATCTGAATGCTAGAACTCAGCTGAAATAATTAAATAGTATCTGGCTCCCACTCCCCTTTTCCATACATAGACATGCTGTGCATCATACATGTTGGGTAATGTATATTTATTTTATTCCTATAGATTCATGATTTTCAGACTAATAAAAATAAACATAAGTTAAATTTATTTAATAATAAAGTATACATTTATTATTAAATAAATTAATTAATTAGTTAGAGAAAAACACAGTTCTTCCTCGCAGAAGCTGAAGAGTATCAAACAGAGATTATAGAGAATGTGATAGAGAACATGGAAGAACAATATTTCTTTTTATTATTCACCAGCATATGAATAGACTAATTGAAATCAGTTATTGTGGAAAAGAAAATATTTTGTATTCTGATTTACTTTGTTGAAATCCCAAATATACTCCAAACAAATTAGTATTAAAATCACTGAACATATGCAGTACAGCAAATGTAATAAAAAAATTCATATATCATTTGAGATTCCAATTAAGTTGGCAAATTATTTTTCTTCTGCAATTTTTGTAGTAACATTTACATATATTTTATGCCTAAAAAATTTTCTCATTATGAAAACTAATAAAAGTAGCAAAGAGAAGTAAAGACAAATAATATGCTCTCTTTGGAGACTTTCCAAAGTTCCAACTTGAGTACAAAAACCTTGTGCACAGATTAGGTGTTTATGCACAACCTCTAACATCATGTCTTTATAAATAATGTTTCTCACTAAAAGTTATCATAAGTCAATCTTCAGTATATCCAACTGAACCACTTCAGTTAAGTGCCAAATACGAGATTATTCATTCACACCCTTCGTATACCTGATGTAAATCTGTCTCTTTTAGAAAAACCTCTCTCCCGTCTTTCCTCCTTTTAGGCTGTACCCATGTGAGATTAATATAGTATTTCAAGAAAAAAAATTTAGAAAAAAGAAAAATTGGTGTTATTCATAATATACTAGAAGCTAATATTCAAAATTAGCATTTTTCCTTGTTTCTTTGACAAATTCCTTCACAACGTCAGCATTTTCCTTGCTTCCTCTTTCATCCTCCAAAATTGTGTCTCACTTTCATTCTTATTGTATCTTATCATTTACACTCAGTGTCTGTAAAATAAGTCTATCTCATTATGTTATTCCTAAGGAAGAATCCAATTAAATCTCCTGATGAAACTCTTAATTAAAAAAAAAAAAAAGTAAATATAATTGGTCAACTGGAGCTTTGTACCTGGATGGAGAACTTGTAAATAGCTGACAGAATCACCTTAGGTTTCTTTGTTCTCTGCTCTCACTGACCCTGACAATAGTCCTTTGCACTACCTCCACTGCAAGCCATATCCTTAATAGCTATGACAATCACTGTCCTCAGCCACTGGCACCCTTTGTTCCTCTCCAGTTTTGCCCCAGCAGCATAAGCATACTTCCTTCCTTCAGTAATCTCATTTTTATCTATATAGAAACCTTGGGGTATTCAAGGTTGACTTCCTCTGAACCCAAGACCAAAGCATAAGTCATTGCCCTCCGTCAGAGTTTAATTAGCTACTCTCTCTGTCTCTGTCTCTGTCTCTGTCTCTGTCTCTGTCTCTGTCTCTGTCTCTCTCTCTCTCTCTCTCTCTCTCTCTCTCTCTCTTTGTGTGTGTATGTGTATATATATATGTGTGTGTGTTATATATATATATATATATATATATATATATATATATATATATATATATATATATATATATATAGAGAGAGAGAGAGAGAGAGAGAGAGAGAGAGAGATCCTATTTAACATTTGTGTCCATATGTGTATCTATGTCAGTTTAACTATATGGATATAGACAGGTCATGGTGTACCAAAGCTCATTTCCTAACCCCTGCACTCCTTCCTTCTGCAAGGTAAATAACTTTAGTAAGCCTCCTTTCCTTTACTGCTTCCAAGTTCTTAGAGAACTTTGTTACATCTTCTTTTTTCTCATTTACCTTTTTAATAACTTGGACCAAGCCTACCTAGTCATCATTATAGGCAAGTCCAGGAGAGGAAACTCCCCTTTTTCAAAAGTACATTGGCACCTGCTCACAATTTTAGAGAGTTCATTGGAACACTAAATTGCTCAACTATTTGCCCAGGTTTATAAAACCAATATGTGCAAGAGATGGGACATGAATATAATTCTTCTTTACTCTAAGGCTAAATCCTAGCTAGTACTATTGCATAATGCCTCTTTTCTTTCTTATTGCATTATAAGAAAAAAATATTATGCAGCTCGAGCATTTGTCCTTATTTCCATTTTGAAAGGTAAGAAACATAAAGGGTTTCCTTTCAATTTTAAACAAATAAATTTATGGTATGTGTGTATAATTATGCGTGTGTTGAGAGCACCACCATTATAGGTACTGAGGCAGATATATATCCCACATAATAGTCAACATGTACAGTGGAATATACATTCTAGTAGAGAAGAAGACAGAGTCAGAGACAGTAAATATCAGATCCACAGTGAAAAGGGAGCAGGGAGAGTGAGACGGAGATAGAACAGGACATAAAAATGAGATAAGAGAAGAAAAGAGAGATAAGAAACAAAGAAAAGACAGGAGAAAAAAGGAATTTTGTAATTCTTTCTTTCATACAAATACTAGGTATCAGGATTATATATCAAGAGGAAAGTGCTGCTTTGCATCATCCTATAGAAAATAAAAACCTTTTTAGAAAGACCTAACTGTGGGATCACTTTTGTTATGAATTTGTTATGAATAAATGGGAAGCCAGTGACCTCAGAGTGCCCTCATATTTAAGATTTGGACAGGTAACTGAAAAGCATTAGGATGAACAATGATCTTCTCTATGTTGCTGAAGTTTGTTTTTTTTTCCTCGTGTTTTTCTCTTTTTCTTCTTTGTTATCCTTTTCAATACTGAGACATAAAAACAACATCAAAATTGGAAATATTTTATCTCTGTGAACTTTCTTAAGCTGTTATTCAGACACTATAATTACTATATTTCTTTGCATGCGCTATATTGATAAGACACAAAAATTCATTCAAATAACCTTTGATTTTACATTCATTTCCTTTAACTGATTTTTGTTTATGTTTTCAGTCCATGGTTAGCATAATATGAAAAATCCTACATCAAACTGCAAAGTAAATAGAAGTGTAGAAAAGTTTAAGACATGGAATTCAGCACATACAGTATTCTTTTCCGCATAAATATAATCAGTAAAGTGCATATTATTCTTTTACTCAACAAACCAAAGGGAAAGAAACATATTCTATGATACTCATAAACCATCTTCTGTCCCAAGCATTCATTTGCCTTATTTTGAAATTGAGTGAATAGAGGTAGTTTTGTGGTACCTGAAAGGAAAATGATGTCATCATCATCATCATCATCTTCATCATCATCATCATCACCACCATCTGCAAGGGCTACCAAAGCACAATCTTTTACTCTTTTGTTTCAGTATAATCAAGAAATATAATACCTCCATTTGTTTCATGATTCATGGTCATTTAGATTGTAAAGTGAAGTACCCTAGGTGGTGTGTGATAGCAAGCAAAGGGGTATCTTTCACTGTTTTTATTTTTGTATAATCAAGTCCCTCTGATTGAACCTACCTTTATCAACCAATAGTAAAATACAGAGAGGAAGAGTTTCCTTAACTAGAAACAGTTTATGCATTGTTACTTATTTCAATGTGATTAAATGTCTTCTCCATCTATTAATGGCCCAAGCTATTACGGGGAGTTTCATTAGGGAAGATCTGTAGGAAGGCCCATACCTTTTGCTAATGAGGCACTGTTTCTCAAAGTTTGGGATGCCCTCTGGCTATAGAAAGGTATATATTCTCTGAGGGTGAGATTTTAGTTTGATGCTTACTGATATCAAGTATTTGGTGAGATGAGACTCTAGGAATCTGCTAAGGAGTCCCCTAGCTTTGAAAATTCAGATGATGGTGCTTCTCTCTCTCATAATTATGGACCCACTGTTGGACCTGACAATTGTTTTGTGCTATATGTATTGATTATGGTCAGACAGTTGAAAGCCTTGTCTTTGATCTTTGATTTCTCTATATTTTCTCTGAAATTCAGGCTACTGACATTTTCCCCTGAACTAAGTGAATGATATATTTGCTTGATTAGAGGAGATTTACTCCTCCTCAAAGGATAATCCCTCAAAGGTTGCATTTCTTTTCAGAAAAGCAGGTCAAAGAACCTGTGATAGCAGGCCCCTCTGTGTATGTTGGAGTGATTACTGATACACCATCATCATCAACAAGAACAACAAACACTTACTAAGCAATACACATTTTACTTACAATTTGAGGAAGATACACAAATAGATCTTAGTACAACCAAATTAACTTTTTATAGAAATCATTTTATAGAGAAAAAAAGGAAGCAACTAGAAATATACAAGAATACATTGGAAGATGGTAAAGACATTTTTAAGACACATTGGCTTGAACCAATTAGAAGTGATATATGATACAGATTATTAAAATGATATTCATGACATATCATAAGGCAGTTAAATATAGATGAGAAATATCTGTTCAAACTGCATACTGATTGTAGAGTCTTTTCCAAACCTTCATTGAGATATATTTTGATTTCACAGAAAAAAAGAAAACAGTAGTCAAATGAATGCTTAAGATCAAGATGTAGTTACTTAAGTTCAAAGTTCATTTTAACTTCATTCTCCATAAAACTCCAAATTTCCCCTTGCAATCAGATATCGTAGATTGAACTGACTTTCCTCCACTGATGGTAAAGTAGTATCTTATAAAACATTATGTTTAAAAACCATAATTTTTTTAAACTTAAATTGTTTCTACAGGTGGATCAATGTCATTTTCAATACATAATATGTGGCTAATTTTGTGTCTTTAGTATTGTAGTTGAAAGAAAAAGCTATTAATCAAAAAGCTTAGTAACTCAAAAGCTACAAACACAAAGACATTCTTTCCCTTAAAGTAGCACATATTCTATCTTCTTTATAATTCTGTAGCACATAACACAGTACTTTGTACACATCAGGTGCTTAAATAAGGATAATGATTAAGTCCTTTATTTTTGCTTTTGAACATTTTTATACTAATCAAATTTTTCATGTCATGGCCTTAAAGAAACACAAAAATACAGGTAGATTATAATTTAAAAATATGCTTCCTACTGGCTTTTATGACTTTAAATAAATTGTAATAATAATGTATTAGAAACAAAGTTCTTTCAGTGTTCCTTATGAAGGCAGTGTTATTTAATACCCTGACATAGGTTTGGGCAACAGTTGTCAGAGAGTTTCAAATAGCTTTTATGATTCTTTAAGACTTATTGAGTATCACAATGTACTTTGAATTCTAGGACAGGTTGTAAAATGCCATAGTATACCCAAGTTCCTCTATTATAGTGTTATAACCCATATGTCACTTGCTTTGATAGCTTTTGTCAAAGACTGGAACTTGTAGCATTGTGTGATTGACAGACATTTTTTTTTAAAACCATATGTTCTGAACATTTTTCTCCATCTCGAAAACAAACATTGTTTCTGTTTGACAAGTTGAAAGCATTCCCATAAAATGGTTAAGAAATGGAAATTCTTCCTGCTAGATATCTGTAAGCTTTTTTCAGTTCTCATTTTTTTCTTTTTTGTTCTAATAATAAACACATTTCAAAATAATAATAAAACCAGAAATATCAGCAAGCTAAATAAATTCCTAATCATTTCCAAATATTCAACATTCCAAAAACATTTTGAGCCCTATAAAGTGAATGAATGTTTTTAAAATACTTTAAAATAAATTGGAAATAATGTGTTTACAAAAATAAACAGTTCAATATAGCTAAGTAAATAGAGGGTTATTTAAATGCATTCAACGAGATTTTATCACCTATTACGGTCTAGGCCTTGTGTTACGCATTGGATATACAGGCACACAAAAGCAAGTCTCTGTTCTCAGGAAGTTCATATTCTGTTGGAAAGAAACAACATATATAACAGTACATAAAGAAAAAAAGTCCTAATAAGTAATTTCTGCTGAGAAACAGAGTAACACAAGAAAGATGAAAGAAAAACATCTTTAGAAGGCATATTATAGAGAAAGACTGAGATTCTACAAGCAGGAGGTAAAGAGGAAAATGCCATTTACAATAGAGAAGGGTAGTAGTAACGCAAGCAAAAGATGAAATATCTTCTCATGTAGAATAACAAGTAGGCCAGTTTGCTTGAAATATATAATACAGGAAGAGAAATAATTGGAAATAAAAGTGAACATTCAAGTGGAAATGAGATTGTGGAGAGTTTTAAATGAAAAGCACAGGATGTTGAATTTTATTATGGAGGAAAATTCTGCCATTGAAGATATTTGAATAGAGAAGAGGTATGATATGATTGGTGCTTTAGGGAAACTCATTTTGTGGATTATTCATTAGATTGCAAATTGATTGAAGGCAAAAAGACCAAATAAGAGGCTAGTAATATATTCTAGGTGAAAGGGTATGACAGTCTGATTTAGGAAGAGTGTTGTATGAGTGTAGAGAAGGGAAAGTATACAAGAAAGGATGTGGAAACTGGATCCATAAGACTTGAAAATTAGCACAAGACTTTTAATCTAGATAAATGAAGAATTATGGTATCATAAAGAAAAATAGGGAAATAATTTAAGAATGGAAAAAACCCAAAGTGCTTGATAGATTGGGAAAAGCTGGTACCTGAATGATGTGTTGAACATAAGAATTTTGATTTTTAAAAAGGCAGTACATCTTTGGGTTCAGAATGAAATCATGAAGATAGATTTGAGATAAAATGATCATTTGGTTAAACAAGTAGGGGAAAATATGATTAATGGGTACAAGTTAGGATATACCCAAATTGGCTAAAACACAAAATAAATGATAGGAGGCTTTGGGAAAGGAAAGTAAAATGAGGAAAAAAAAAACAAATCTAGAAAGAACATATTGTCTAGGCACCTGATTTGCCTTGTTCTAAAGCTAGAAGAAGCTTTTGTGACTGGTTTATCACCATGATGTTGGAATAGAGTGAATATCTTTTACAGTTGATAGCAGCAAAAAGCATTTGTATTGCTCTACTATTATCAATCAAAATAATTTGCCAAGTACTTAGAGTAATCTCACTCTGCACTTAGTTTTAGAGATGGGGGAGTGAAATGAAAAGAGGCTATTTCTTTTGTGTCATATGTCTTTTTAAATAAAATTGATCACCCTAAAACTCACATTATGTTTATCACATTTTAGATATTCAAAATATTTTTGTTGTAAGGTGACTGAATAAATAAAAACATAAAGCTTATTTCCTATATACAAGCCATGATCCGCAGAAAGTCAGATAATATATTTTGATTCTCACACATGATACCCAGTTCTTCTTGACAATTTCATTACCTTTGCTTTCAGTGACACTGTGCTCTTCTGCTTCTCATCCTATTTTGCAAGTGCTTCTAAGTATTCTTTGGCAGGAATCCTCATTCATCTTCTTTTTCAGTGTAACCACTTGACATAGTTTTTCTTCATCTATTTTTGCTTTTAAAAATATTCCTTCGCTATTTCTTCTGCTAATAATCATTGAATATTGAGATTTAAAGTAACATTTTCTTTCTTGTCCTATCCTCTTTTACTGGTGATCTTGCAGATGAATCTTGAATTATTGACTGATTCACAGCTACAAAGGGGCAACAAAGTCAGGGAAAATAGATATATTCAAGTAGAGAGCCAAGTGAGTCACCAATGAACCAATCTCAGGAAAAAAGGCAGTAGTTTACAAAAGAAACGTGTCCATGGGGGCTAGGGAGAAGAATGTACTTGTATATTGAGAACAAAAATTTAATATGATTTAGTTCAAGATTAATAATACACATGGCAATAGCAGTCATAAACATGAGATTTGGAAACTGACAGTTTCTTTCCAGAATAATTAACACCACTTTATTTTCCATCCAGATGAAAATTATACAACTTTTAGTCCCACAAACACTTTCTGCAGATGATTCCCAACTACCAAGCTGTCTCTTCAGTATGAAGTCATATTCTTAAATGTCTGTTAGACATCCCCAATACTTACATATTTCATTTAATTAAAAAAAAACACCAAACTTCAAAGTCAAGATTATCATTTGAGCTCAACCTATTTCTGTTTGTTTTTCATTTCCTTATTTCTTTTAATATTATTACATTTCTCCTAGTCAATCATGATTGAAATCTGAGAAGCATCTTAGACTACCCCAACTCCTTTATATCATATAATTGACCACCATTACTAACCATTCTAAATTATTGAGGTCTGTCAAGAATGCCCTTTTACTTTCATTGCACCAACTTTTACTTTTGTGAATTTTCCTGAAGGCTTTGAGTGGCAAAACAAGGATAGTTAATATTCTGTATTTATATGGAAGAGATATGAAGTTTTCTCTAGAAGAGAAAATACAGAAAATATATAAAGTTTTGCTATAGAAGACAGAGCTAGGGTCAGGGGTAAAGTTGCAGGGACAATAAATTTGGTTCAGTATAATGTTGAACTTCCAAACACAAGAAATTTTCTAAAACTAGAATAGGTTATCTTTAAAGCATTTTGAAGCAATACATTTCTTATAAATGAAGATTTTTTGGCAGGTGCTGAATTACTCTTCTTCAGTACTCTTTGATGGGGTTTCATATTTCAAGTAATGTGGCACTGAGACAAAAAATAATTCAGTCATGAAATATTGATCAACTCCTATGCTGCAGATATTGTAGCTCATATTGGAAAGGACCCTAAATTCCCAAATCTAAGGTTCTATCATTCCATGTTGGGATCCAGCTTAGCTATTCAGTTAGATTAAGCAGAAGAAAACTTGTCCATCAGGATTCCTTTGGTACACACCCCCCCATACTAGTGTCTTCCCTCTTAAAGTTTCCTTGTATTTTTTGGTATATAATGCATGTATCACTCATTACAATATAATCTATCCGGAAGCAAAAACTTTTTCACGTTTTTAGTTTTTATTCTCAGTAGATAAAATTAGAGCTACTGAACAAATATTTATTGTTTGATTGATGCTACCTCATCTATCATTCAAAAATGCAAGTTTACAAGATGCTTTTAAGAAACTATTTCAATCATCAATAATCAATGGAAACATTTAAAAGACAAGGCATGTTTTCTTTTTTGTTTTCTTTTTTTTAACACAGTCTCCTAATAGATAGCAAACCTTCATTGTATCCTGGGAGCTGTACTCCAATGCCCGTTCATTAATGAAAGGTTTGCTGCATGAAGTATCACTGGTTTTCCTTCCTGTACCTTTCTTTACACACCTCTTTTTATAGATTTTGACTGAAAATGTTCTCTTCATGATCTTCAACAATTTGGGCGTGATTTCTGCAGCAGAAACTGCTTTTATTATTAAAAATAAAATCTTCACATAAATTCCATCTGGGGACCATGTGCCTTTTAGTGCAGCTATTTTTTAGGTAACGACACATTAGGTTACAAGCAGTTATACCTAATTCATTCCACAATATTGTAAGACATGCCTAATCAAATGCTGAAACATCATGCAAATCTTTGGTTAGGCGGAATTGGTAAATGAGTTTGTAACTTACTTTTTCACCAACTTTCATGTATATTTTTTGAGTAAGGAAAGTTGTATTTTTACAGTTACAGAAAGGAAGTATTGAAAAGTAACTAAAAAAAGGCTAGTGAAGTTGAAATTGAACACAGCAGCTTCTTTAAAAGAAAGTGAAGCCAGATCTTCTCAGATTGGTACGGGAAATGCCAATTCAACTGATGACTTGGAGCAAAGCTACACCAATACTGACTTTCATCAAATAGTCAAATGCTATTAGCCCCAGTACCTATTACTTCGACAGTGAGTTAATAATAATAGTGAATTATTTGGTATGATTTGACTATACTGATGACAAGTTATAAATGAATGAAGTATATTTGACAGCTTTAGGTTAAAAACAAAACAAAACCCACCACTTTTTCCCCAGTATTCTCTAAAATATATGAACCAAAGCAATTCCAAGGTAAATAAATCTCACTAGATGAAATTATGGAGGTCCTGCCTATTCCTCAGAGACTGGAGAAAAGAAGTAGTTTAATCTGTAGTATATAGTGGTAACAACAATAATTCTAGGAGCAGTTATAATCAATCAAAGAACACTTGCTTATTAACAACTGACTCATATTAATCAATTCCAAATTAGTCATTTTATTGTGAAATTGTCATTTCTGCTAAATGAACTATGTCGTCTTTTATTGTTTAAAGAGAGGGAAAATATTTTAATAAGGTATTTTTTTGTTTTGTTTTACTTTGACTTATTTTAATGAATAGCTTAGAACATCATCAATTAAAAGTTATTTGAAAGTGTCAAGGTATCCTTTCCTCATTTCTTATATAATGAGGTATCTAACAAAAGCTTAATAAGAAAGACAGGACAAATTCTGAGAGGCAGAAGGGGAAACACCTTTTCAAAAACTGCTCAAGGGTCAATAAAGTTATAAGTGACTTTTTGTCTACATGATTATAAGTACGATTTATTACATGGGATGAAAGTAAAGTTATAATTCTATGAAAAATAGGCTCTCCTGTCATTTAATAGTCTCTTTAATTTTAAATTATTTAGGTTTGGGTCAGGGTTATTCTCATTTTGGTCATATGACATCATTCCAAAGAGTCTATTTAATAGCGCTAAACTGTTTTAATTGGTAGAGCATAAGGCTCTTATTACCTAAGTCATGATTTTAACACTATATGGGGGAAGGGTAATAATTTATTACCATCAGTATGGCACAGTGGAAAGAGTATCTATTTGAATCAGAGGAATTTAATTCTAGTTCCTTCAGTAATATGTGGTACCTAAATGACCTTGGTTTCAAGTACATGAACTCTAAACTTTCTCCCAGATATGCTTCTCTGTTTGTAAAATTAAATATTTAAATTTTATTTTGAATCAATGAAAATGAAGTTAAACTTTGAAAAGAAAATGGCAAACAACAAGAAATAGAGTAATCAATTTCTATGTACTTCTCCAAAATAGAAAAAAGAAAAAAAAGAGAAGATATAAGCTTTATGTCTACAATATTTGAGAATTCTGTACTGATCTACAACATAAGAAAATACTATAAATAGTAAATGCTTATGCAATAATATTGAACAACAAAAGTACTGGGCTCACACTCAGTAACTGTATTGACAGCACAAATTCTCCCAAAATAAAGACCCTACTCGAGGATCTAACATCAAATTCCACCAAAAAAAATAAAATACAGAGATTTTGCCTATCGCAGACAAATTTACAAGTGGATTATTTAAAATATGTAGACAGGACTCAATACATTTAGTAATTAATTTATCTCAATAGTTAAATTACTCTACCAAATTCCTTTTCCTAATATATCTATCACTGTAGTAGTGGGAAGATAAAAGAGAGAAAATGAACCATAGATTAATATTACTCATGAACATTATTACAAATATATTAAATTCTAGCAAAACAACTACCTATATGTACACATCAACACATACTGATATATGTATGTGTGTATGTGGACATGTATATAATACATCTAGATACATATAAACATATATATGAATGGCTACCTATATAACTATATGTGCATCTATATGTACATATTTGGACATGCACTCATATATGTGCACATATGTATACATGTGTATCTCTTTATTCGTGTGGTGGTGCATGCATATATTTTGATATATGTACATGAGCACATACTACCTATGTGTATGCATAAACTTATAAAAATTATTAAATTATTACATCATTTATATAATTATACAATTACATTAAAATATAAAAATTATTGTAAAACCTATTAAAAACAAGATAACCTATCTGTGATTAAAGACAATTGCAAGAAGAAATCAATGTTAGGAAATAATTACACCACTCATTTTTAAAGGAAATCAATCTAACCATTCTTATCTAGAAAATCAAGAGAAAAGGAGGAAGAATTAATTGAAGACAGGTCACATAAGAAAAAATATGGAGAAGTCACTTACAAAAGTTAAAAGGAAGAACTGAGCAAAATAGGTGGAGAAAACTTTAGCATTCATATTAGTGGAGAATTATTGTTCAAACAAGATGCATAGTCACAAATTTAATAAAAAAAATAATTTTTCCATGGATGAGTTATAAATTTTTTTATAAGAACAAAATCCAATCACCTAGGAAAAAGAAAAATTTGCATATAGAAAAAGTCATCTCTTCTTTAATAAATTTATGATATCTAAAATATAAAAAGCATTCACAGAAATATGAAAATGAAGAGCAATTCTCCAAGGATATTCTCTAAAGGGGAAAATGAACTTGCAAACATATTAATGAAAATTGCGCCAAAATGTTGATAATAAGAAATATAAAATGCGTTTTGGAGACTTCACCTCACATTACAAAATCGCAATGATGTAAAGAGACAGAGAGAGAGAGGGAGAGGGAGAGGGAGAGGGAGAGGAGAGAGAGAGAGAGAGAGAGAGAGAGAGAGAGAGAGAGAGAGATCGCATAGTCAGTGTTGCTTGGACTGAAGAAAAAAATGTTGAAATTTTTTGACTTGTGACATGATTCAATTATTCTGGGAAGTCATCTAAAATAGCTTTACAAATTCACACAGAGATCTCACTGTGGAGAACATGTGCCAGATGTTAAAAAAAAATCGATAAAACCCAGGGTAAATTTGTGTGTGTGTGTGTGTGTGTGTATACACATACATATTCGCATATATGCATATATGTAATATTTATAAGAGACCTTTTGTGTCTAAAAATATTGAAGTGGACTTGAGCATAGGTTGGAGAATGTCTAAATAAATTGTGATATGTGAATGCAATATAACAGGATTTTGCCATAGGAATTTGCAAATCTGAGCAATATAAAAATTCACATTTGTGAATTGATGCGGAATGGAGGAATTGCAATGACAAAGTATTAGATGATTTCAAAAATGAAAACAGAAGTTAAAACAAAACGAAACTAGATACTGGGTAATTTGTGATGACTAAGTTTCAATCTGAAGACGAAAAAATAATCTGCACTTCCCATCCTTTATTGAAAAGACTGGGGACTATAGACTTATCGTGTTATGTAAGCTGTCAAGGACAGTCAATATCTTCACTGGATTTTGTTTATTTTTGTGTTTGGTTTGCTTTTAATTATTATTATATGCAGAGAGTCTCACTACATAGAATTAGGTAGGTCACATTGGAAAATGAATGTGATATGAAAACAAAAGACAACATATGTGTGCGTGTTTATGTAAGTATATGCATTATGTGAATATGAAATAGTTAATCCTTCTGACTGTTTGGTAAATTATAGTTAAATAAATTGCATGCCTCTTCCACTCGATATTTAAAAGACTTTATTAAGATTGATGTGAGACCCTCCCTCTGTTTTTTTTCTTATTGTTATTAAATAGGAAGGAAAAGAAAAGATAATTCAAAGATATCAAATACTTTTTGTGAATTCATGGTTAGAGAGGTAGGCAACCAGTAGCAAATATGGTCATATATAGAGTTCTATCTGTAATGTTTTTTTCTAACTATACTGATGTAAAACATATATATTCTAGGTGAAGACTGGGATTTGTTCATAGAAACAGGTAAAGTCATGTAGACCAACTTTTCATTATTACTACCATCAAAGTCATTGTTAATAGAAAACTGTTTAATAAATATCTTTTATATGTGACATTGCAGTAATAACAGGAGATTTTTAAATCCTTTCTAAAGAACTATCTTTCTAGATAATTAGCGAACATCTTGTTTTATGTGTGGGAGCTGAATTTAGATACAGTCAAAAAACATTTATTAAAAACTTTATTAGGTTCCAATCATTGTGCTAAGTCCAGTGATAAAAAGAAAGGCAAGCATATGGTACCTGTCGTCCAGAAGCTCAAATTTTTTATGGGGAAGCAAACATACAAATGGCTATATTCATACAAGACATATCCACATGGAAAGTTAACATAAAAGAAATGGATTGAAAGGTAGAGGTGATCGTTGGGAAAAGCCTACTGAAGAAATGAAAATGAGAATATGTGTGCTGAATGTGAAAGTTTCACCAAGAAGGAAAGTAGTTGATGATGAGAAAGGAAAACATTTCAAATTGATGAGGGGAACCAAGGAAAGACGTAGAATTTAGAGATTGAGTGTCCTAAGTGAGAAAGCACAAAATCATCAAAGATGGGGGAAGAAAAAGTGAATCATCAATGTTGAATAGACTGTAGAAAATAATGGTATAGTACTTGGCACATAATAAGAGTTTAACAAGTGTTTCTTGACTGTACCAGAATACCACAAGTGACACTTGTCTTAAGGGAAAAATATTGTGAAGATAGAAATGATAAATTAACAATATTTATCAAAAGATTAGTTATGTGCTGTGCATCAAAATGAGGCACTCAGTATGACACCAAGATTTTGAGTCTGGGTGACTAGAAGGATGGTTATTTGCTGATAGATATATCCTACATTAATAGGGGAATTCAAAAGAGGGGATTCTTTGGGGCAGGGGAAATAGTGAGTTCTTTTTTGGACATGCGCAAATTGTTCATGATGGCCAAAAGATTATTCATGATAAGAGACTCCAGATTAAAAAGACAGATTAGGTTTAGTTATACAGATAGTGTAACCATCTGTATATAGAATATATTTCAAACCCTGGTGAGTGGCTGATGAAAGTACTAAACAGTGGAGGAAAAGGAGGGAGGGGAATAGATATTTGATTCTTAAAAAATCCACCTCCAGAGAATAACCTTAGACAAGTCACTTTTCTTGCATTTCATATCATCTTTCAAAAACTTAGGATTTTGAAGGATTCCATTTAAGTTCATTCTTTCAGTTTAGACATTCTGTGTTTTAGAATTTCATACTGCATCTCTAATTTTAATGGCTGTATGATAGTAAGCAAGTCATTTAGCCTCCCTAAGTCTTCCATATCCTTAAAGAGGTGTTAGCCTAGGTGATTGTGAAAGACTCTATGAACTCTAGGCCTGTGATCTTCAATTCTAATATGTCATGTAATTAGCACCCTGGGTTACAAGTCTGTGATATGTATTTTAATATTCCCTTTACAAGGGCCACTACTGGCTCGGTCATACAAGATCTAGCCTTCACTCATAAACCCTTATTTAATTAATGAAATTGAGTGAAACTTCTGACAATTTCCAGATAGCACTTTAGAAATTTGGAACTTGATAGCCTGAAGAAAGAATTGAAGAGGGCCCAGGAGAAGAACTTGAGAAATAACTGTGGTTAGAAGGCATGACCCAGAAAAGGAAAATGAGAACGGAAATATAAAAGAATAGCAATAAACTCTCTGAAGACTGGAAATAAGATAATCAACACTATTGTATGCAAAACATTTTATTTATTCGCCTAGTATTAAATGAGAAAAATGAAAAACAATCTTCAGCTCAAGGAACTTAGAGTCTAAGAGGTCAAGAATATCACAAAATAAATAAGTATAATACAAAGAAACCTCAAAAGGGAAAAAAAAAACACTTAATACATGAGGGATCAGGGAAGGTTTGATATAGAATATGGCATCTGAGTTGATCCTTGAGGAAGACAAGATTCTGAAAGATGAAGACAGAGAGAAGTGTATTATAGGCCTGAACAATAAATTCATGAGAGACAAATGTTATACAATGAAAGTATGTTTGTCATTAGGCTACCATAACAGTCTGGGCTAATTTAAGCTCTCTGTCTTTACTCTTGGATTTATAAAAATATGAAATGGCTGAGTCCAAAATATGGTCTGAACTTTGTTCATAAAGTAATTTTAGATCTTGGGCAGACAGTTTAATAAACCTTAATTCTAGCTCTAAACTGATTAGTTTAATCCCTAATATTACCTGGAAGAAAAATCCCCTTCCATTACTCTTGAAATCACTGTGTTTTATCTAAAAGGGATTAAATTGAAGCTATTTTAGCTTTTTTTTGAACCAAGGGAAATGACAAAATGGATAGTTACCATATAGGTTTTAATTTTATTATCTCTGTAGATACAATTGCTCTCCAGGTTTAATTATAGAACATTGGAATTTTAAGGTTAAAAGGGATGTAGAGATCATCTAAACTAATATCTAATTTTAAATATGAGAGGCACAGAAAGGTACTGTGGCTTGTCTGAGTTTATCTAGCACACTGGTGTCAAATTTAAATAGAAACAGGGTCCACTACTCTAAATAATAATATCCCTTCTGGGCACATACCGACTTAATTTTAAAACATAGTATTATATATGCTTTGTTATATAATTTGTTTATTTTAAATTGACAATTACATTTTAGTCAGGTTCAGGTTTAACTAAGGATGGTAGATCTCCATGTGTTTTTTGAGTTCCAAGTTTGAGATTTCTGATGTAACAAGAATGAGAATAGAAGCTAGGTTTCCAGTGTTTTAGGTTTTATTTATTTATTTTTTTAATGTGTGTTTATGTGTGTGTGTTTCGTTTTTTTTTTTTTTGCTCTTGCTTCTGCTTTTGCTTCTTACTAAAGCACCCTCTGTCCTTTTTCTTCCCCCTGGTAATGTTTACTTTAGCCTATTTATAGCAGATATTAGTAACCTGGGATTCTTTTTTAAATATCCGCAGTTGTTCACCCTTATACACTGCTTTCTTTTGGCATTCCTTATAGTTAATTTCGTTTTCTTTTAAGTATATATTTTGAGGGACAGTTCTTTCCTTTATTTCAGCTTCATGAAATTCTATAATAATGCAAAAACTTTGAAAAATAATAGAAAGTGTGTTTTCTAATACATATCCAGATATGTACATTCATATGTTTATGTACATATATATAGCAAAATTTGATTGTGTGTCTGGGACCTGGGAGAAATCAGAAAATGAGCTGAAGGTAAACTTGACTGGTCTCTAAGACTGCTATATTGCCTAATAAACTGCTGATTTTTTAGCATTCATAAATTATTACTTCCGTTCATAAAAATATGAAATCTTATACAATACAAAGCAAAAGTGGTAAGCAATGGCAACCATGTTACCAATTAATAGCCAAACAAAAAAATAAAGATATTCCCAAATAAATCACTTTCAGCTTCTGTGTGAAAATATAGGGATTTATAACAGAATCATAACAAAGTATAGGTATGAACTTAGGAAAGAAAAGCTGAAGGAGAATGATTATTTTAAGTGAGATAATCTGGAAGGCCAGATGGTGTCTAACCTAGGGGCCCTAAAGAAACTAAATACAGAAATACAGAAATTTTACCTGAAACATTAATGATACTTGACATAGCTTAACAAGTAATTGTTATGTCCAGACACTAGGGAAATACTAGCAAAATTCCAGCCTTTAACAAAAAAAAAAAAAAAAAAAAATGAACATGATAGGCAATTACTAGACTGTCAATCATGGCTCCAATCTCAGAATAAATTCTTAAAAATACAAAGGTCATGTTGAATAACACTTAAGTAGAGAAAAGGAACACAATGTTTTGAAACTCTTGTGAGATATACTATATGGATCACAACCAAAGCAGCAAGTGACCATTTCCTGATAAAGATGGGTTTAATTTTCAATTGAGTCTACGAATATTTCTGATTATTTTGAAATATATATTTTGCAGAAAAGAAAAACAGAAAATAATATGTGCTTTCAAGGATTTTCAAAAGTAATCCATTTATAGTGCTAATACTCTAATTTATAAAACAGCCAAGCACTGCAGAACGCTATTTCATGGGAAAACACTTGTCTCTATGGGTACTTTGTTCCCGTCCAGGGATATGTTTTCTGTTACTAATGGTAAAATCCCTCCCTCTTTGTCATTCTGAGGGTAAAACGTTAGTTCAGTCCCTCATCAACTTTTACTTGGATTATTGCCATACCTTCATAATTGCTTTCTCTGCTCAAGTACACCCCACTGTAATCCACCTCCAATCAAACTGCAGACTGATATTAAAACCTAGCTCTGACAATATATCTCTTATACCTCGGTAAGCTGCAGTGGACTCCCTATTGCTTCTAGGATAAAATAAGATTCTTTTCTTCGGCACTTGAAAGCTTTCATAGTCTTTCTCTGGTTACCTTTCTAGGATTATTACACATTATCCCTCTTCACACATTCTGCCTTCCAGACAAGCTGACCTACTTATTCTTTTGTATTCATAGCATTCCATTTTTCATCCCCCCTGCCTCTGCATATGTTGTTACCCTTACCTAAAATATCCTCTTTCTTCAATTCCTACATGTGAATTTCCTTGATCCCACTTCATCTAGTATTTCTACTTCAAAATCAAACAAAATGAAGAAAAAAGTTATTTATTTTGTCTCTTTTGTTCTGAATTTTTATTTAATTTATAATTTAGGGAAGAAAACAAGCATTTTCATAATATAGAAGGATTAAAAAAATAAGCAGTGATTGCACAATAAACCATATATCTATTATGTTCAACTTGCTATTTTATATTTATGTATATGCACACACATATATTTGTGTGTGTATGTGTGCATATATATATATATATATATATATATATATATATATATATATATATGTTATCATGTACCTTTTTCCTTTTTGTTCTACCCTCCCGACACCCCCACACTGTAGGTGGCTACCATCAGTATCAAATATGTGCTGGCATGTGTGTGCATTCACATATGCAAACACACAGATGTAATTATTTTTAGTTCTTTCTTTTGATGCAGATAGTGTCATCCTTTATATGTGCTTTGTACTTAATTTAGTGTTCATTATAGTGAAAAGGATTTGGTCACTTAAGTTGTTCAAAAAACCATATTATTGTTACAGTATAAAATATTCTCTTGATTCTGTTCATTTCATTCTTCATTATTTTGTGCAAGTCGTTTCATGTTTTTTTTTCTAAAATCAAAATGCTCATCTTTTCTTATAACACAGTAGTATTCCATCACTATCATTCACCACAACTTGTTCAGCCATTCCCCAATTGAAAAGCACCTCCACTATTTCCAGTTCTTTACAACCACAAAGAAAAGAGTTGGAAATGTTTTAGAACTCATAGGTCATGTTCCTTTTTCCCTAATCATCTTTGCAAATAGATCTAGTAGTGGTATTACTGGGTCAAAAAGTGTAGGCAACTTAATAACTCTTTGGTCATAATTTCAGATTGCTCTCCAAAATGGTTGGATCATATCACAGTTGTACCAAATGTGAATTAGTGTACTGATTTTCAACATCTTCTCCAACTGTTGTTACTTTCCTCTTCAATCATTTTAGCCAATTTGATGGGTATAAAATAATAGGTTAAGACTGCTTTAATTTGCATTTCTCTAAATAGTGATTTAGGACATATTTTCACTTAACTACAATAGTTTGATTCCTGCATTGGAAAAGTATCTGTTCATATCCTTTGAACATTCAGCAATTGGGGAATGAATTGTATTCTTACAGATTTTAAAAATATTCTTTTTTATATTTGAGATATGAGACATTTGTCTGAGAAACTGTCGATATTTTATCCATATTTTCTGTTTTCCCCTGATGTTGGCTACATTTATTTTACTCATTTTGTTTTTATACAATTGTTTGTGTGTGGGGATGTGTGTGTGTGTGGATGTTTGCACCTTCAAAACCTCTTTGGTGCCTGGAACACAGTACTTCCTCTATAAATATTTAGTGATTTATTCCCCGCTGTCATTTACCCCATGTGCTTCTCACATTGTCCATTCAGACTACTGCCAATTTTCATAATAACAAGAAATTGTTCAGGATTAGTAATCATCAAAAGAGCAAACTATAAATAAATATTAATTTGAACAAGCAGGTAGCTGTACTACAAGTGTAACATGCTTACAGAACTAACACATTATCTCACAAAAATCAAAGAAGCATTTGAAATTATTCTCACCTTATCTCCTTTGCAGATGAGGGAAAGGAGGCCCAAGAGGAATTGGTTTATCAAAACATTACTTTTTTTGGGAATTTGATCATATTTAATTTACCACATATTCTACAAACCCATATAATATTCTACGATTTAAAAAAAAAATAATCCATAGCTTTTGACAAAAAAAAATGTTACATAAAATAACAGTTCATATTTTTTTCTGAATTGGTTTAGTTGTCAATCTTCCAAAACCATTAACTGTGAAATGAAGTATAGAGAATCTCAAGGCTAAGTAAGACTTTAGAGGATATTTGGTCAAACTGTATCCTAAATAGAAATAGCATGTAGGACGTACTCCTCCATTGCTCACTCATCCTTTTGAAGGAAGATACTGCTTCCAAAGGCACTGTATTACTCTTTAGTATTACTCTGATTATTAGGGAGATTTTCCTTAAATTAAGTCAAAATTGCTTTTCCTATAATTTCTACTCAATATTCTTATTTTTTTCTTCTGGGCATAATCAGAAAAAAGTCTTATCGTTTTCCACATCACTCTTTTTCAAATACTTTAAGATGAGGTGGAGACAAGATGATGGAGTAGAAAGATTGTTCTGTGGAAGCTCCCCCTCATGACCCATAAAATATCTGTAAGAAATGACTCTAAACAAATTCTAGAGAAGCAGAAGCCACAAAATGACAGAATGAAACATATTTCCATCCCAAGACAGCCTGGAAGGTTAACAGGAAGGAACGGCCCACTCACAGGCTCCAAGTGGAGCACAGTCCAGCATGGGCTGCATGGCATAACAGGAAGATGACCAGAACAGGCTTCAGGCCATAACTAGCAGGAGGAGCTCACAGATTGCTCAACCCACAAAGACAATAGACAGTTTCAAAGGTCAGTGAAAAACGCTTTCACCTGGGTGAGAATGGAATGTGTTCTGATCCCTCCAGCAGCAGCAACTGCAGCAGCAGTCTTCATTTTTGAAGACCTAGGCTTAAAGACCCTGGGAAAATTGAGCAGCTGAACTGAATCTCAGCCATGAGTGGCTTTCTTGGGGTGAGGAAGCACACTAGCAGTGAAGGATCTGGAGAGATAACCCTACTGGCAGATCTTGGGCAGAACAGAGTGCTCACAGAAAAAAGCACAGGACAGGAGAGGAAGAAACTCCTCTTCACTGACTGTGTCACCTTGGAGCAACTGAGAACTCAGCGATCCACAGAGTATACCCTGATCTTGACAAAGTACTCAAAAGTCAAGAAACTGGATGAGAAAATGCCCCTAAAAAGGAAGAAAAATAAGACTATATAAGGCTTTTTTCTCTGTGAACATGTATTTTCCTCCATCCTTTCAGATGAATGCAACGCATACTATCAGAGGAAGATGTAAAATTCAAGGCTTCTGCACCCAAAACCTCTAAAATAAATATGCATTGGTATCATGTCATGGAAGAGCACAAAAAGGATTTTGAAAATCAAGTAAAAGAAGTGGAGGAAAAGTTGGGAAGAGAAATGAGAGTGATGCAAGAAAATCATGAGAAGTAAGTCAACAACTTGCTAAAGGAGACTCAAAAAATGTGGAAGAAAATAATACCTTTAAAAATAGACTAACCCAAATGGAAAAAGAAGTCCAAAAAGCCAATGAAGAGAAGCATGCTTTAAAAAGCAGAATTATTCAAATGGAAAAAGAGGTTCAAAAGCTCACTAAAGAAAATAGTTCTTTAAAAATTATATTGGGGCAGATGGAAGTTAATGACTTTATGAGAAATTAAGAACTTACAAAACAAAACCAAAAGAATGAAAAAATAGAACATCATATGAAATATCTCATTGGAAAAACAACTGACTTGGAAAATAGATTCAGGAGGAACAATTTAAAAATTATGGGGCTGCCTGTAAACCATGATCAAAAAAGAACCTAGACATCATCTTTCATGAACTAATCAAGGAAAACTACCCGGATATTCTAGCATCAGAGGGAAAAATAAATATTGAAAGAATTCACCAATCACCTCCTGAAAGATATTCAAAATGAGAAACTTCTAGAAATACTGTAGTCCAATTCCTGAGTTGCAAGGTCAAGGAAAAAATCCCGCAAGCAGCTAGAAAGCAACAATTCAAGTATTGTGGGAATACAATCAGGATAACACAAGTTCTAGCAGCTTCTACATTAAGGGACTGAAGGGTTTCAAATATGATATTCCAAAAGGCAAAGGAAGTAGGATTAAAACTAAGAATGACATAGCCAATAAAACTGAGTATAATACTTCAGGAGGAAAAATGGTCATGAAATGAAACAAAGGACTTCCAAGCATTCTGAAGGAAAGAACAGAGCTGAATAGAACATCTGACTTTCAAACACAAGAATCAAGTGAAACATTTAAGGGTAAACAGAAAAGAGAAATCATAGGGGACTTACTAAAGCTGAACTTCTTACATCCCTACATAGAAAGACAATATTTGTAACTCTTGAAACTTTTCTAAGTTTTGGGGTAGTTGGAAGTACACACACATGCACACTCACAAACACCCATGCACATGCATATATGTATGCATGTACATACATATGGATGCACATATGTACATAAGTACATATGTATGTATGTAGACCTAGAGAACAGGGTGAGTTAAATAGGAAGAGATGATATCTAAAAAAATATAATTAATGGGTGAGAGAGGAACATTTTGGGAGGAGAAAGGGTAAAATGGAATGGGACAAATTATATCTCATAAAAGAGGCAAGAAAAAGATTTTTCAATGGCAGGGAAAAGCAGCGAGGTGAGAGGGAAAAAGAGAAGCTTATTCTCTTCACATTAATCTTAAAGCAAGAATAACATGCACACTCAATTTGGTATGAAAATCTAACTTATACTACAGGAAAATAGGGAGAAGGGGATAAGTGGGTTGGCAGCATGACAGAAGAGAGGGAAAATTTGAAGAGGGAGTAATTAGAAGTAAACACTTTTGGAGAGGGACCAGGTCAAAAGACAGAATAAAATAAATGAGGGGAACGATAGGATGGAGGGAAATATAGTCTTACACAACATGACTATTGTGGAAGACTTTTGCAAAATTACACATATTTAGCCTATGCTGAATTACTTGCCTCCTCAGTGGGAACGGGTGGGGTAGGAGGATGGGAGAGAAGCTGTCACTGAAAGTTTTAGGAACTAATGTTGAGAATTGTTTTTGCACACAATTGAGAAATAAGAAATACAGGTAATGGGGTATACAAATCTATCTTGCCGTACAAAAAAAGAGAGAAGATGGGGAAAAGGAAAGGGAGGAGTGTAATAGGATCAATGACAGATTGGGGAAGGTGTAATCTCAATGCCCAGTATTTTGGCATGGAGGGAAAGGTTGGAGAAAATTTGTAACTCAAAATTTTGTGGAAATGAATGTTGAAAACTAAAAATAAATAAAAACTAAAAAAAATACTTTAGGATAGCTATGACATGCCTCACGAAATATCAATAGATTGTCGTTTGGAATAATCATCAGACCATACGTTGACATGATTGTCTTCCAGTGGTGTTCTACTGATAATCATTGTTTTGCATAAAATGTGGCTTTGGGAATTGGACACAATCCTTCTGATATGAACTGACAAAGCAAATGTATAGACTGGAACTATCAGTTCTTTCCTCTCCTCTATCTACTCCTGGATAATATCCAGCTTTTAATGCAGTCCAAGATTTCAATAAATTTTCTAGCAGTTACATAGAATTAATTACTCATTGTGAAGTTGAAATCTAATAAAATCCTGAGAAATTGTTTTAAATCTCCTGAACTCTCTTCTAGACTCTTCAATATCTTGTTTGAACTAAAATGTAAGATTTTGTATTTATCCCTATCAGTTTTCTTGTTACTTGCTTCCATCAAACAACTTGACGATCTTTTTTCCAATTCTGTTTTTTTGTTCTTCTTTTGAAGCACTCCTAAGTCAGCTAGTTTTCTGTCAACTCTAAATTTTACAGATATGCATCTATTATTTTATCTAAGTCATTGAAAGCAATTATACTTTTACAAATAAGCTCAGATACCTGAGGCACTCCACTAGGAATGTCCTTACAGATTGTTGGCTAACCATTCATTTATGCCTACACTTTGAGTCGAACTATTAAACCAATTCTAATCAGTTTTTATTAGTTTTCTTATCTAAAGTACGACTTTATTCAAATTTCTCCTCTTTTATTCAAAATGTAGAATTAATTTTTCAATTATTTGCAAACTGATAAGTTTGACATATATCATACCAAATTTTGTTTCTGAAATATACTGGTTATATGACCCTGGGCAAATTACAAACTTAGAGAGCCAAAGTTGCCTGTAAAATTAAGGTAATTATAATTCTTTTTACCAGTGATCACTCTTTTCTAATGAAAAATGGACTTTATTTAATCATTTCCGTATTTAAAGTTGAAACTCTGGGAATTCAAAATCAACGTCTTTGCCTGTCAGCTTCATATAAATGAGAGAAAATATTTCTGCATTGTGCTCCACATTGTTGTGTTGTGATTGGATGTAGCTCAGATGGAAATAGTCCAAAGACAAATAACTGTGCTACTTATATAACTTTATACTTAGTCTTCAGTAAAACATCGCATAGCTAGATAATACACCTTTTTTGGTATTGTATGTTAGTGAATTTAAAATTTATCTTCTGAGGAATTACTGAAGTCATCTTTGAGACAAATAAAGTGTCAAAATAATGGGTACATTTTTGTTCCATATGATTTTGATTTCTTCTGCTACCTCTACATTTTGATGTGATCCAGACAAAGAACTTGGGATATAACTGTGGTTGGAAGGCATGACCCAGGAAAGAAAAATGAGACCAGAAATAGAAAAGAATACAGTAAACTCTCCAAAGATTGTTAATAATATTATCAAAACCATTGTGTGCAAGACATTCTGCTTCTACACCTATTAATAAATGAAAAAAATGAAAAACAAATTGCCTGAGCTCAAGGAGCTTATATTGTAAGAAGTCAAGACTATCCCAAAATATGTAACTAAGAAAAGTTAAAAGGGGTAAAATAATTTATCTAATTTAATGGTTGTCATTTCCACTGTCACATTTTTAGCAAAGCCCAAATTGACTTGTATTAATTTATCTGACCTTTAATAGTACATTAACATGAAAGAGTTCCACTCATTCTGCTGCTCTCTGTGTCAAAAGGATGTCAGAGTAGTTTTCCAGAAGACCAACCATCAACTTTTTATCACACATTTTCTAGTTTTATTTTGTTTTGTTTTTTCCTAGCAGTGTTTGTCAAATAGTGAGCTCTTTTCCTGGAAGCTGGAATCTCTGGGTTTATCAAACAGTAATTTATTATAGTCGTTGACTACAGGATCATCTGTATCTAAGATTTTCCACTGATCCACTACTCTTTCTCAGTCAGTAGCAAATAATTTTGATGATAACCACTTTATAATATAATTTTCCATCTGTTATTGCTAGTCAAACTTGATTTGCATTTTTCCATTTACTCCCTTGATATTCCCGACCTTTGTTGTCTTCCAGATGAATTTTGTTCCTGTTTAATCTAGCTCTATAAAAATATTTTTAGTGATTTCACGGGCACTTTATGGAATAAGTAGATAAACTCAGTTTAAAATTGCTATTTGTATAATATTAGTTTGACATACCCATGAGCAATTGATATTCTCCAGTTGTTTAGATCTGACTTTATTTGTGTGAAAAGTATTGTGTAATTATGTACATATGGTTCCTGAGTTTGTCTTGACAGGGAGACTCCCAAATATTTCATATTGCGGGCTGTAATTTTAAGTGGGAATTTATATTTCAATCTCTTATTGTTGGGCTTTGTTGGTAATAAATAGAAAGACTGGTGAATTATAGGAGTTTATTTTATATCCTGAAAGTTGATAAATTTGATAAAGTGGATGACTATTTCAAGTAGATTTTTAGCTTGCTCACTTAGGATAGCATCATATCATCTGCAAAGAGTGATAAATTTGTTTCCTCATTACCTATTCCAATTCAATTTACCCTTTTAATTTTATTTCAAAAATTAACATTTCCAGTACAATGTTGAATAATAATGTTGATAATGGGCATCCTTGTTTCACCTTTGATATTAGTGGGAATGCTCCTTCCACATCCTCATTATGTGTAAAGTTTGCTGATAGTCTTAGATATATACAACTTGTCATTTTAAGGGAAACTGTTTATTACTATGCTGTCTAGTATTTTTAATAGGAATGGATGCCATATTTTGTCATAAGCTTTTTTCGCAAACAATGAGATAATAACATTATTTTTGTTGGTTATTTTTATTGATTTGGTTAATTATGCTGATAGTTTTCCCTTTACTGAACAAGTCCTGCATTAGTGCTATAAGTACCAAATGATCATATTGTATTATCCTTGCAATAAATTCCTGTAAACTTCTTGCTAATATTTTATTGAAATCCTTTGTATCTGTATTCATTAAAGATATTGGTCTATATGAGCATTATATTTGCATCATAAGAGAAATTTTGTAAGATGCCTTATTCTCCTATCTTCCAAAGAGTTGATATAAAATTGCAATTAATTGATTTTTAAATGTTTGATAAAATTCACTTGTCAATCCATCTGGCCCTGGAGATTTTTTCTCAGGCACTTGATTAATTGCTTCTTTAAATTATTTTTCTGAAATGGGGTAATTTAAGTGTTTTATACCCTCTTTTGTTAATGTGGGAAATATACATATATGTACATATATAATGCATATATATATTTATACATATATTAAAATCTTCATTCATTTCACTTCACTTGTCAATATTTATTGGCACACAGTTGGGCAAAATAGTTCATTATTTTTTTAAGTTTCCTCTTCTTTGGAGAATTCACCTTTTTACTTTTGATATGGATGTGTTTTTAAAACAAATTAAATATGGGTTTGTATATTTTATTGCTTTTTTTCATAAAACCAAGACAATTTTATTTACTAGTTCAATTTCTTTTAAACTTTTAATTTTAATAATCTCCCCTTGATTCACAGCAAGTATAATTTGATATTTAACTGGGGATATTTAATGTGTCCTTTTCCTAGCTATTTTAGTTGCATGTCAGTTCATTCATCTCATTTTCTCCCCTTTTATTCATGAAAGCATAGAGATATATAAAATTTCCTCTAAGCTTTGGCTGCATGTCATAAATTTTAGTATGTTTTCTCATTATGGCAATTTTCTTGATGAAATGATTGACTGTTTCTATGATTTGTTGTTTCATTCACTCATTCTTTAGGACTAGATTATATTATTTCCAATATTTTTAGGCTATCATTCCATGGTCTTTATTAATCGTAATTTTTATTTCATCAATTGTCAAGGAGAAAATACTCCCAGCAGTTAGAAAGAAACAATTCAAGTATTTTGGAAATACAATCAGGATAACACAGGGTATAGCAGCTCCACATTAAGTAATTGAAGGGCTTAGAATAGGATATTCCAAAATTGAGAGGAATTGGGATTAAAACCAAAAATCACCTACCAAGCAAAACTGAGCATAGTACTTCAAGGGAATAAATGGCCATTCAATGATAAAAAGGGCTTTCAAAAATTCATAATGAAAAGACCAGAAGTTAAGAGAAAATTTGACTCTCAAAAACAAGAATCAAGAGAAGCTTGAAAAGGTAAACAGGAAAAAGTAATGATAAAATACTTTCTAAAGCTGAACTGTTTACATTCCCCCATGAAAAGATAATACTTGTAACTCTTGAGACTATTTTCAGTATTTGGGTAGATGGAGAGATTGTATACACACACACACACAAAGCGTCTGCAGGTTGAGTTGAATCAGAAGAGATGATAGAGGGGAGGTTAATGATAGAAGGGAGGGCAAATGAGAGAAGGAAATAACTAGAAATAAACACTTTTGGGAAAGGACAAATAGAAATGAGGGAATAAAAAAATAAGAGGGGACAGAGTGGGATAGAGGACAATATAACCAGTATTACACAACATAATTATTATGCAAATCTTTTCCAAAACAACACATATTTAGTCTGTATTGAATTGCTAGCCTTCTCAGTGGGGATGGGTAAGGAGGGAAGGAGGGAGAGAAGTTGGAATTCAAAGTATTAGAAACGAATGTTGAGAATTATTATTGCATATAATCAGGAAATAATAAACACAGGTAATGGGGTACAGACATTTATTTTGACCTACAAGAAAAGAGAAAAGATGGGGATAAAGGAAGAATGGTGTGTGATAAAAGGGAGTGTAAATTGAATGAAGGGGTAAGCAGAATGCAAGGCATTAGGGGGTTGGAGGAGGGAGATGGGGAGAAAAATTCGATATGTTACAAAGTGATGTAAAAGCAATTAGTATTAAAACAATTGAATGAGTTAACTAATTACTGAGAATAAATCAGAAAAAACATTTAAATTAGGGGAAATAATTTTAGTCTGAGTTTCCTAGAGACAGGTAAGTTCAGGTGAAATTTGGCATTGATGCAAAAGTTAAGGTTTTAATGGTAAATTTGATTTTATGATTGTTATTTAAAGAGGAACTAGAACACGTACAGAACACATATATGTAAGCCACTTAAGAAAAAGATGTTCTTTAGACAATATGAAATTATAATCATATCTGAATCAGTTATTGGAACTTGCTATTGGACTATTAAAAGACTACTGTTCTTCTGAGTCTAACTCCAGGTATGGACAGCAAGAAAGGTGGTCTGATTTGCCAATCCATGATGCCAGTAAGCCTGTGAAATGCTGGTAGGAACTGAAAAAGGTTATCTTAAGGGAAGGTTGGGAGAGCGTCTGTTCAGCATGGGGTGAGGTAGAATTCTCCTGACTCAATTACCCCACTGACACTTGGCAGATTTTAAGCCTGACTGAATTCAAGTTGACAATCTACTCCTGCCTGGAATTGACATGAAGTTGGGGAGATTATTGTTTCCCTGCAATGTCCCTACTCTTAGTGGCAATTTCCTATAGTCAAAATGTTTGTAAGCTTAATATCAGATCTATTAAATTATAGATTGTTGGTTGGGGAACATTGGAGGTTAAGTCTTGAATTAAGCTATTACACCTAAGACTTTAGACCAACAACAATAAGTTAGGGTCCTTTAATTCTCAGTAATAGTGTGGAGATAATTAGGTCAAGGCCTTGTGAAGTTAGCATATATAGTTATTATTTGTGTTTCAGTTGGTTAATGTTAAAAAAAATAGATTATGGTCTAATTGGAAATGCTTTAAAAAAGTATCACCTGATCAAAAGTTGGAATTGTTTTATGTGATATGAACTGTGTAAAAAAGAAAAATAAAAAACAATAGAGTAAAACCTAATTTAAAATTTTTACATCTATAGTCATTAGAGAAATTTGTCTATAATTTTCTTTCTCTGTTTTGTGTCTTCCTGGTTTAGGGTTCAAAAGATATTTGTGCCAAAAAAAAATTTAGGAAGACTCCTTCTACCCTAATTTTCCCGAATATTCTACATAATATTGGAATTAACTGTTCTTTAAATATTTGATAGAATTTGCTCCTAAATCCAACCACCCCTGGAGATTTTTTACTAAGGAGTTCATTCACGGCTTGTTCAAATTCTTTTTTCTGAAATGTGGTTGTTTGAGTATTCAACTTCCTCTTCTGTTAATCTGGACATTTTTTATTTTTTTTTTAATAGTCATCCATCTCATTTAGATTGTCAAATTTAAGGGCATAAAGTTGGGCAAAGTAATTTCTAATTATGGTTTTAATTAATTGCTCATTGGAAGTGAATTCACACCTTTTCTTGTTGATATTGGTAATTTGGTTTTTTCTTCCTTTTTTTAATCGATTGACCAAAGGTTTATCGATTTTATTAGTATTTTTTTTCATAAAACCAACTATTAGTTTTATTTATTAGTTCAATAGTTTCCTTAAATTCAGTTTTATTAATCTCACCTTTGGTATTTCGTATATCTAATTTGGTGTTTACTTGGGGATTTTCAATTTATTGTATTTCTAGCTTTTTGAGGTGCATGCCCAAGTCATTGATCTCTTTTTTCTCTATTTTAATCATGTAGGCATTCAAATATATAAAATTTCCCCTAAGAACTACTTTTTCAATATCCTATTAGATTGGGTAGATTGTCTCATTATTGTCATTCTCTTGAATGACATTTTTTTCTACAATTTTATGTTTAAACTTCTTATTTAGCATTAGATTATTTAGTTTCCAATTAATTTTTGGTTTATCTTCCGATGGCTTTTTCTTACATATAATTTTTATTGCGTTATGATCTGAGAAGTATGAATTGACTATTTCAGCCTTTCTGCACTGGATTATGAGATTTTCCTGCTCTAGAACATGATCAGTTTTTGTATATATGCCATGTACTACCGAGAAAAAAGGTATATTCCTTTCTATGCTCAATCAATTTTCTCCAGAGATCTATCATATCTACTTTATTCAGAGATTTATTTACCGCTTTAACTTTTTTTCTTGTTTATTTTGAGGTTAGATTTATCAAGTGCAGAGAGGGGGAGGTTGAGGTTCTCCACTAGAATAGTTTTGTTGTCTGTTTCTTCCTGAATCTCACACAATCTCTCCTCTAAGAATTTGGATGCTATACCACATGGAGCACATATGTTTAGTAATTATATTGCTTCATTGTCTATGGTGCCATATAGCAGAATGTAGCTTCCTTAATTATCAATTTTGATTAGATCTTATTCTGGTCTTGCTTTGTCTGAGATTAGGGTGGGTACCTCTTCTTTTCTTATATTAGATGAAGTACAATACACTGTTGCAATCTTTTACCTTTTCCCTGTGTGTATCCCCCATTTCAGGTGTGTTTCTTGTAAACAATATATTGTTGAATGATGACTTTTAATCTGTACTGCTATCCATCTCCGTTTTATGGGAGAGTTCATTCCATCCACATTCACAGCTTTGATTACAATCTATGTTTTTCCCTTCATATTCTTTCCCACTATTTGTGCTTTAGATTTTCCCATATCCCTTCCCCTCCTCTATAGACTTTTCACTTTTGACCACCACCTCCAGCCATCTTCTCTTCCTTCTTTCATGCCCCCTCCCTTTCACTCCTCATTATCCTTACTACTTCTTCCTTCCCTTTAAGTTTCCCCTCCCGTTTATTATGCCATCCCCTCCTACTGCCTATAGAGCTAGTTAGATTTATATACTTAATTACGTTTATTGTTCCCTCCTTGAAACAAGTCTGATGAGAGTGCCTCTCAAACAATGCTCATCTTCCCCCCCCTTCCCTCTATTATAATATAATTTTGTGCTTCTTCCTGCTATGTAATTTACATTTTCTGCTTCCTCCTTTTCACATCTCCTGTTACAATCCCTTGGCACGCTTAAATCACATTTTTGCCATCACATCATTTACTTTATATCTGTTCTGTCTATCTCTGTATATCCCTTTTATATTTCATAACAGATGTACAATTCTCAAGATTAACAAATATCATCTTCCCTTATAGGTAGTTAAATAGTTTGCCCAAATTGAGTAACCAGTTTTTCCTTTCCCTTGTTTATCATTTTATGCCATGCTTGAGACCTGAATTTGAAAACAGAATTTTCTGTTGAGTTCTGTCCCTTTGGAAGGTCTGGGATTCCTTTATATTGTTAAACATCCATCTCCTTCCTGAAATGTTATACTTAACTTTGCTGGGTAATTGATCCTTGATTGTAGTCCCAGATCCTTTGCCTTATGGAGTATCATATTCTAATTCCTTCGATCTTTTAATGTATAAGATGCAAGATCCTGTGTGATCCTGACTGTAGCTCCTCGATATTTAGTTGTTTTGTTTTTTTCTTTCTGGCTGCCTGTAGCATTTTCTCCTTCACTCAATAGTTCTGGGATTTGACAACAATATTTCCTGGTGATTTTTAGTTTGGGATCCATTTCAGGAAGGGAATGGTGGATTCTTTTGATGACTATTTTGCCTTATGACTCTAGCATTTCTGGGCAGTTTTCCTTGATTATTTCTTGCAAGATATTTTCCAGACCCTTTTATTTTCATCTTAAATTTCTTGTAGGCCAATAATTCTTAATTTTCTCTCCTGGATTTATTTTTCAGGTCAGTTGTTTTCCCAATTAGATATTTTACATTTTCTTCTATCTTTTCATTTTTTAGATTTTGTTTGACTAATTCTTGATATCTTATAAAGTCATTAGCCTCAACTTGTCCAATTCTAATTTCATCAAACTATATTCTTCAGTTAACTTTTGCACCTCCTTTTTCATCTGTCCAATTATTCCTTTTAAGGAATTATTTTCTACAGTTAGGTTTTGTGCCTCCTTTTCCATTAGTTCAATTTTATGTTTTAAACAGTTGTTCTCTTCATTGAATTCTTTTTTCATACTTTTAAAATGATGGGCCACTTTTTATTGTATTTCCCTCTTCAGATGCTCCAGGAGTGATCTTTTTGTATGTGTGTATACCACAGCATCTTCTGAGGTTTCAGGTGGGAGTACAATCTCATTACTGATCTCTTCGGTATTTGTATTTTGGTCCTTGCCCCCATAGAAATATTATATGATCTTTTCCCTACTCCTTTGCTTCATGCTCATGATAGTGGGGTTTTATGGGTTGTGGCCACTGTTTCTTTCAGTTATAAACCAGAAAATCTGGTTTTGAGATGGCTTATGTGAGAAAGATAAAGGCAAGTGCCTTTTTTTCTTTTTGTTTTGTGTTTACCTGGATCAGCCCTGGAGTTAGCTTGTTAAGTGTGAAGGAGGGATGGTCTGGTTACAGGAGATCTCTGCAACTGTGCTAGAGCAGAAGCAAGCTTAGTGATTTGTGATCCTGGCTGATATATTGTCTTCCCATTTCCCCTGGTGTGCTTAGGGACACCTGGGTCTTAGTACAAGTTTCCAACCCCCTGGGACTCCTCTCCTTCTGGTTCACTTAAGCCATAGTAAGAGGGTTATTCTTTTTTTTTTTTAATATACATTTATTTATTTAATATTTTACATTCATTTTCACAAAATTTTGGGTTCCAAATTTTCTCCCCATTTGCCCCCTCCCCTCACCCCAATACACTGAGCATTCTAATTTTCCCTATCACCAATCTGCCCTCTCTTCTATCATCCCTCCCTTCCCTTGTCGCCATCTTCTCTTTTGTCCTGTATGGTCAGATGACTTTCTATTCCCCATTAACTGTATTTCTTATTTCCTAGTAGCAAGAACAATACCAAACAGTTGTTCCTAAAATTTTGAGTTCCAAATTCTCCCCATCCCTCCCTCCCCACCCATTCCCTTTGGGAAGGCAGGCAATTCAATATAGTCTCTATCTGTTTAGTTTTGCAAATGACTTCGATAATAGTCATGTTGTGTAAGACTAACTCTATTTCCCTGCATCCTATCCTGCCCCACATTGTTTCTATTCTGTCTTTTGATCCTGTCCCTCCCCAAGTGTTGACTTCAAACTGGTCCCTCCTCCCATTGCTTTCACTTCCATCATCCCCCACACCCTTATCTCCTTCTCCTCCACTTTCCTGTATTGTAAGATAGGTTTTCATACCAAAAAGAGTGTGTATTTTATTCCTTCCTTTAGTCGAATGTGATGAGGGTAAACTTCACGTTTTTTTCTCAGCTCTCCTCATTTTCCCTCCACTAAAAAGTCTCCTGCTTGTCTCTTGAATGAGATATAATTTACCCCATTCCATTTCACCCTCTCTCCTCCCAGTACATTTCTCTCTCACTGTTTACCTTAATTTCTTTCAAGATATGGTCCCATCCTATTCAACTCACTCTGTGATTTCTCTCTCTGTATGTGCATGCATGTATGTTTGTGTGTGCGTGCATGCATGTACATGTGTGTGCTTCTGTGTGTGTATGTGTGTGTGTGGTCCCACCAACTACCCAGATACTGAAAAGTTTTAAGAGTTACAAATATTGTCTTTCCATGTAGGAATGTAAACAGTTCACCTTTGGTAAGTCCCTTATGACATCTCTTTGATGTTTACTTTTTCATGCTTCTTCTCATTCTTGTGTTTGAAAGTCAAATTTTCTTTTCAGGTCTGGTCTTTTCATCAAGAATGTTTGAAAGACCTCTCTTTCATTGAAAGACCACATTTTCCCCTGAAGTATTACACTCAGTTTTGCTGGGTAGGTGATTCTTGGTTTGAGTCCTAGTTCCTTTGACTTCTGGAATATCCTATTCCACGCCCTTCGATCCCTTAATGTAGAAGCTGCTAGATCTTGTGTCATCCTGATTGTATTTCCACAATACTGGAATTGTTTCTTTCTAGCTGGTTACAATATTTTCTCGTTGACCTGGGAATTCTGGAATTTGGCCACAATGTTGCTAGGTGTTTCTTTTTTGGATCTCCTTCAGGTGGTGATTGATGGATTCCTTCAATACTTATTTTGCCCTCTGGTTCTAGAATATCGGGGCAGTTTTCCTTGACAATTTCATGAAAGATGATATCTAGTCTCTTTTTTTGATCACGTAGTGATCATAGTAGTCCCATAATTTTTAAATTGTTTCTCCTGTATCTATTTTCCAGGTCAATTGTTTCTTCCAATGAGATTTTTCACATTCTCTTCCATTTTTTCACTCTTTTGGTTTTGTTTTGTAATTTCTTGGTCTCTCAGAAAGTCATTAGCCTCCATGTGTTCCATTCTCATTTTGAGAGAACTATTTTCTTCAGTGAGCTCTTGAAGCTCTTTTTCCATTTGGCTAATTCTGCTTTTGAAAGCATTCTTCTCCTCATTGGCATTTTGAACCTCTTTTGCCAATTGAGTGAGCCTATTTTTCAAGGTGTTATTTTCTTCAGCATTTTTTTGGGTCTCCTTTAGCAAGGTATTGACCCGTTTTTCGTGCTTTTCTTGTATCTCTCTCATTTCTCTTCCCAGTGTTTCCTCCACCTGTCTAACTTGCTTTTCAAAATTCTTTTTGAGCTTTTCCATGGCCTGAGCCCACCAGACATCCACCTCGGATGTCCGGGATAGAGAGGACCCGACCTCCACATCTTTCCCTGATGGCAAGCATTGTACTTCCACATCAGAAATGAAGGGTGGAAGGAACATCCCTTCCCTAAGAAAGTAGCTCTCTATGTTCTTATTTTGCTTCCTTTTTCTGGGCATTTTCCCAGCCAGTTACTTGACTTCTGAGATTCCTCTGCCCCCCTGCCTAGATCTACTCAACTAGTGCTTGGGGTCTGAGATTCAAATGTTGCTTCCCAGCCTCAGGACTTTCCGTGGCAGATGCAACTGCTATTCAAAGTGAGTTTAAGTTCTGGTGCTCAGGTGGGGGCAGCATCCCCTCCCAGGCTCAGTTCCCTCAGGGGTTTGATGCAGAGACCTACAGCAATGGAGCAGAGCTCCTGCCTGCTGCTGCCTCTGCCGCTGCCTCCTGAGGGGACCCAAGTCACAGAGACACCCCTCTCCCCTCTTGGCCAGCCTAGAAGTCTCTCTCACTGACCTGTAGTGCCTGTGGGTAGAGGGTCCTTCCTTGCCATCGGAGGTTCTGTCCCTGAAGCCTGCTCACATCTACTCCTCTGGGGCCATGCTGCCAGGGCAGCTCAAGGGTGGGCTCCGCTGTCCGGTGCACGACGGACCTTTGGGGTCGGTTTTTCAGGGCTCTCTAGAACAGAAATGTCTTCCACTGTGTTTCTGCATGGCTTGCACTGCTCCAGAATTTGTGGGGAGTTCTTTTTACAGAAAATTTATGGGCTTTGGATTCGGAGCTAGCATACGTGAGTCTTTCTACTCCGCCATCTTGGCTGCTCCCCCAAGGGGAATATTCTTTAGAGATTTTTCTAGTCTCAAGTGCTATGAGACTATTTTCTCCTTCTGCTGATCCCATCGATCCAGGTCAATTTCTTTTTGTGAGATGGAGACATTTAAATAATTTACTTCCTCTTCTATTAATTTGGGCAATTTGTATTTCCTTAAATATTCATCCTTTTCACTGTTTGTCAAATTCTTTGGCATAAAGTTGGGAAAAATAATGTCTAAGCATTATTTTAATTTCCTTTTCACTGGAAGTGAATTCATCAATTCATTTTTAATACTGGTAAGTTGGTTTTCTTCTTTCTTTTTTAAATCAAATTGACCAAAGGTTTATCAATTTTAATATTTTCCCATAAAACCAGTTTTTTCTTTTATTTATTAGTGCAATAGTTTTCTTGGCTTCAATTTTGTTAATCTCTCTTTTGTTTCACAGTGTTCCTAATATGGTATTTATATGGGATTTTCAGTTTTTTTTTCTTTTTGTAGCTTTTTCAACTGCATACCCAGTTCACTGATCTCTTATTATATTCATTTAAGCAGTCAGATATATAAAACTTTCCCTAAGACCTGTTTTCTGTGAATCCAGTAAATTTTGGTAGGTTGTCTAATTTTTTGTCATTTTCATAAATGGAACTGATGATAATTTCTATGATTTGCTGATTGACTGACTCATTCTTCAGGATTAGTTTATTTAGTTTCCACTTAATTTTAGTCTATCTTTCCATTGCCCTTTATATAGATAATTTTTATTGCATCATGATCTGAAAATGATACATTGACTACTACTGCATTTCTGCAGTGGATTGCTTTGTGCATAAACCACTGAGAAAAAGGTATATTCTTTTCTATATTCATTTATTTTTCTCCAAACGACTAACATAAGTACATTTTCCAGAATTCTATTCACCTCCTTAACCTTTTTTCTTATTTGTTTGGAACTTAGATTTATCAAGTTTAGGGAGGAGGAGGTTGAAGTTCCCCACTAGTAGTTTTACCGTCTATTTCTTCTTGTAACTCACTTAACTTTTCTATGAATTTGTATGTTTTACCACTTGGTGCATACATGTTTAGTAATGATATTATTTCATTGTCTATGCTGCCTTTTACCACGATAAATTTACCATAAATATCTCTATTGATTACATCTGTTTTCATTTTCACTTTGTCTGAAGTTAGGATTTGCTACCCCTGTTTTGTTTTCTTACTTCAGCTGAACATAATGTACTCTGGTCCATGATTTTACCTTTACCTTGTGTGCTTATGTGTGTGCTTGTGTGTGTGTGTTCCCTGTTTCAAATGCATTTCTTGTAAAGAACATATTGTTAGATTCTGACTTTTTATCCATTCTGCTATCTGTCATAATTTTATGGGAAAATTCACCCAATTCCCATTCACAGTCATGGTTTCTGTCTGTATCTTTATCTCCATTCTATCCTCCTTATTTATGCTATTATTTCTCCCTTCTCTGTTCCCCTCCTCAAAAGAATTTTACTTTTGACTTACTCCCTCAATTTTCCCTCCTTTCAGTTAGCTCCCCTCCCTCTTCTTTCCCCTTTTCCCTCTTCCTGTGTTTAGGATGATTTAGATTTCTGCAATTAAGTGAGTATGTTATTCCCTCCTTGAGCAAATAGAATGAGAATAAAGCTCAAACAATGCTCATCTCCTTCCTTTCTTTCCCTATACTATAATGCATTCTTTGCATCTTCATATGATACAACTTACCCTTTTCTACCTCCTTTATTTCTCTCCTTTCAATCCCCTTAGTTATTTTTATCATCACATCATCTCATTTAAATCTGTAACCCCTATCTATGCATGTTCCTTTTCAATTTCCTAATAAATATACAATTCTAAAGAGTAACAAGTAGCATGTTTCCATATAAGGATTTAAGCACTTTTCCCTTATTGAATAAAAATTCTTTTCCCCCCTATTTACCTATTTTATGACTCTCTTGAGTCTTGTATTTGAAGACCAAATTTTCTATTGAACTCTGGCCTTTTCATCAGAAATATATAGAAATCCATTATTTCATTAAATGTCCATCTTCTTGCCTGAAACACTGTTCTCAGTTTCCCTGGGTAATTGATCCCTCACTGTAATTAAAATCGCTTTGTTTTACAGGCTATCATATTCCAATTCTTCTGATATTTTAATTTAGAAGATACAAGGTCTTGTGTGATCATGACTGTAGGTTCTCAATATTTTAACTGATTGCAAGATTTTGTCCTTAACCTGATAATTCTGGAATTTGGCAGCAATGTTCTTTGGTGTTTTCAACTTAGGACCACTTTTAGAAGGTGATCAGTGGATTTTTTTGATGACGATTTTGCCCTGTAGATCTAGGACTTCATGGCAGTTTTCCTTGATGATATTTTGGAAGATATTGTCCAGACTCCTTTTTCTTTTTATCATGGCTTTCCAGTAGATCAATAACTATTAGATTTTTGTCTCCTGTATCTTTTTTTTTCAAAGTCTATCATTTCTTTCAAATGAGATATTTTATCTTTTCTTCTATTTTTTTCGTTCTTTAGATTTTGCATGATTCTTGATTCCTAATAGAGTCATTATTTTCTACTTGCCTTGTTCTAATTTTTAATTATTTCCTTTAATTAGCTTTTGTATCTCTGTTTCCATTTGACCATTTTTTTTTTCTTTTAAGGGGCTATTGTCTCCATTTAAGTGATGTACCTCCTTAACGTTTTGGCCAATTTTTATTTTTTTCCCCTCATTTCCAGAGTTTGGTAGTTTCATCTTTTCGATATGAAAAGAGCAGCAAGTCCAACACAAAACAGAAACCTAGATAGAAATTGCAGAAGTAGAACAGATGAGAAAAATGAAGGAAAGATTTGATGATGGAAAGGGAAGTGTCCTGTTGCACCTTCTCCCCTATTTTGGAGGGAATTTACTTTTTGGGGGAGAGGAAGAAAACTGAAATCTTCCCCAAATGAGGGAGTTGTGAGAGTTGAAGCAATTCTCACTTCTCAGACTGGGAATGGTGAGTGGGTCCCAAATGAGGGAAGGAAAAAGAGCTGAGGGGGGAAGCCCACATGGCAGAGTGAGGCACAGACCACTCCAAAGAAAAGTGAACACTTGGGAGAGAAACCAAACCTGGGGGGAGGCGGAAATAATACTGTCAACATTTCCCTCAGAACTGGGGTAGAGAGAGAGAGAGACAAAAAGAAGGGGCGCCAGGAGATATGACAAGTTAGGGAGTAAATGGAGATGGTAGTTACACTAGAAAGCCTGGCTCCCCCAACAGACCCTTATGTAACGGAACACTCCATTTCCTTTCTTCCTTTTAAACACCTAACAAGAGAACTCTCTCCACTAGGAATTTGACATTTTGGTCCCCTTCTTCATCAATGGAAGCCAAAGAGTCCTGGACATTTCTTCTTGGTCACCATTTTAAGTTCAGGAAAATTAGTGGGCACAAAGTCCCCTAAATTGAGGTTCTGGGTTGAAGATATTCTGTTTCTTGGAGAGAAATAAGGGAGTGGGGAGGAAAGAGCATATTACTGAGGTGACAGGTCATAAGAAAGGAAAAACAGGGCAAACAGCTCATCATGCACAAAGGGGAGAAAAATAGGATGGAGGCAAAAAAATACAAACCTTAGAGGAAAAGAGTGATGGGGAAAGAATTTTGGGAGACATGAGAAAATTTGAGGTGGCAGGATATCTCCCTTAGGCCTCTTCCTCTGCCTCCTTACCGAAGTCCTTGTCCTCTTCAACAGAGGCATCCTGGTACTGTTGGTACTCAGAAACAAGATCATTCATGTTGCTCTCAGCCTTAGTGAACTCCATCTCATCCATCCCTTCCGCCGTGTACCAGTGGAGGAAGGCCTTCTGGCAGAACATGTCTGTGAACTGCTCTGAGATGCACTTGAAGAGCTCCTGGATGGCAGTGCTGTTGCCAATAAAGGTGACAGCCACCTTGAGTCCAAGGGGTAAGATATCACAGACAGCAGTCTTGACATTGTTGGGGATCCACTCAGTAAAGTCGCTACTATTTTTGCTTTGCACGTTGAGCATTTGTTCATCCACCTCTTTCATGGACATCCGACTACGGAAAACAGCAGCAATGGTGAGATATTGCCCATGGCGAAGGTCTCATGCTGCCATCATGTTCTTGGCATCAAAGACTTGCTGGGTGAGCTCAGACACAGTTACAGTATGATACTGCTGGCTCCCATGACTGGTGAGAGGGAAAAAGCCAGGCATGAAGAAGTGGAGTCAAGGGAAAGGGACCATGTTTAGGGCCAACTTGTGGAGGTCAGCATTGAGCTGGCCAGGAAAGTAAAGGCAGGTGGTAACACCACTCATAGTAAAGGAGACTAGATGGGTAAGGTCACCATAGGTTGGCATGTCCAGCTTGAGGATTTGGAAGCAGATATCATAAAGTACTTCATTATCAATGCAGTAAGTTTCATCTATGTTTTCTACTAACTGGTGGACAGGGAGTGTGGCATTGTAGAACTCAACCACAGTATCTGACACTTTGAGTATACACACTAAAGGGATTCATGATTCGGTCAGGGTACCCTTCTTGGACCTTGCTGATGAGTAGGGTGCCCATCCCTGAGACTGTGCCTCAACGAAGTGAGTGGATCAGCTGGAAGCCATGCAGGCAATCACAGCTCTCTGCCTCCTTTCATACCACATCCAAGACTGAATCCACTAGCTCTGACCTCTTGGTGTAGTGGTTTTTGGCCTAATTGTTTCTTGCCCTGGATTGGCCAAAAACAAAGTGGTATGGCCTGAATATCTGGCCAATAGGTCCAGAATGGAGTCCATGGTTTCAGGCTCAAGATCAACCAATATGGCCCGGGATCATATTTGCCACTGGTGGCCTCATTGTAGTAAATAGAGATCCAATCCAACTTCAGGTCACTGTCCCCATGGTAGGTGCTGATGTGATCGATGCCATATCCATCACTGATCACCTCCCAGTACTTTCCACTGATCTGATTGCCAAACTAGTCAGCAGGGAGGAGAGAATTTTATGTGTGTGTATATATATATAGATATAGATATAGATATAGATATAGATAGATAGATAGATAGATATAGATATAGATAGATAGATAGAGATAGAGATAGATAGATATAGATATAGATATAGATAGATAGATAGAGATAGAGATAGATAGATATAGATAGATAGATAGACATATGTATGTATATGTATGTACATGTATGTATATATATGTATATATACATATATAAATACATATACATGTATATGTGTGTGTGTGTATTTTTTTTCTCCTTTCTGCTGAACAAGCTCTTTTGCAATAGAAGCTTTCCTGGAAGGTTGGAGCTGCTAGTTCAGAACACAGTTACACAAGCGTTCTCCCAATTTTACTTTTTAAAGAGCTGATTGTATTTTAAAAATCATTGGTCTTTTCTTCTATCTCTCTAATTTGGTTTTTATAACACTTCTCAAGTTCTTCCAAGAATGCTCTTCGAGTTTTAGAGCAGTTTTTATTACCTTTTGAAGTTTCAGATGTGGGTATAGTGTCAATGTTGTCCTCTTCTGGATTCATATTTTGATCTTCCTGATCTCTGTAATAAAATCCTATGGTCTTGTTTTTTTCCTAATTTATGTCTTGCTCATGATGATTGCCCTTTTCCCTGGTTTTTAAAATGAGTCTTTGCTTCTGGGGAACATGATAATCTGTCCCACATTTTTTATGTTGGGAACTAGAGGTCTGGTTACCGACTTTGTGTGCTATAGCCTCTGATTATTTGAACTAGAAGTTATATAAAGTGGCATCTTATCTGGTCCTGAACTGGTCAATGTGTGCCAAGTCCAAGGCTAAGTGAAGTATATCTGAGTTTCCCTGGGGTTCCACTGAAGCTGGCAAGGTCTTTGTCCACCTCTAGGGCTGTGCCAGAGCACAGAGAGTCTCACTGGATGAAGAATCCTGTTTGTGCTTATATTTGCCCAATTCTCCTTGTTATGATAAGACCAGTATGACATCCTGGTGCTGATTTTTACTCTGTCCTCTTGGGGCTTAGGATCTGCTCAGGTGAGACTTACTTGGATGCCTCTGATCCTGCAATGGTGCCCTTCAACCACAGCAAGAGGGGCCTTTCCGATTCATCTCCCTATTCTCTTGAGCTAAAAGACTACTCTTCTGCTGGTCCTACTCTTCCAGTATTTTCTTTCTACAAAATTATCTGAGTTTTTCGAGGTCAACAAGGGTAGGGTGGAAGCACTTACAATTTACATCTTCACTACCAGAAGTGGAAGAATGTGACCTTTAAACATTTAGTTTTTGGACTGATAGCCAAAGAGAAGCTGCTGCCATTGCATGGGCCCTGCATTTCTCTCTCATCTAGCTTGGCCAGACTCCCTTCTTGTGCTAAGAGATTTGAGAATCAGCGCTGCTGAAGATGATTCAGTCCTCCCTTGGCAATTCCAAATCTGCTATGGCCCAGTCTTTGCTGGTGCAGCCTGTGCACTCCATATTGCCCCAGCCTGGTGTAGCAGATCATTCTTGCCAATGTTTCCACCTGTCCTGGGCTGGAAATCTGCACACTCTGTCTCCTACTGGATTCTGTCATTCTAAAATTTGTTGAGATTCACTTTTTAGAGTGAAAGAATTCACAGAAGAACTCAGTTGAATTCCTGCTTTGACTCTGCCATGTTGTTCCTACCCCTTGAATTTTTCAATTTCTATCTTTATGTTCTGGTTATATAATATTGGGGTAATTTTCTTTGATAATTTCCCGAAAGACATAGTCTTGTCTTTTTTTTTTTATTTATTACACTGCTTTCAGTGTAATAATTTTAAATTTATCTCTGCTGAGTCTAGTTTCCAGGATAGTTGTTTTCCATTGTTCTTCCATGTTTTCATTCTTTTAATTTTGTTTTTTGTTTGTTTTTATTCTTGATTATACAAAAAGTCATTAGCTTCAGTTTGCCTAATTACAATTTTTAAGCAATTCTGTTCTTCACTGAGATTTTGTACTATTTTTTTTTTGCCGCATTCTATTTTTTATCTAGTTCTCTCCAGTGAATTTCTGTGTATCTTTTTACCCATTTTTTTTTTATTCTTTCCATGGCATTCTTTGCTTTGTTGGATTATGGCACTTCTTTTTGTGATTTAGCCTGTTCTATTTCTTAAGGAGCTGTTTTATTCAGTTCTCTCTCTGTGTGTGTGTGTGTGTGTGTGTGTCTGTTTATGTGTGTGTGCCTACTTTACCAAATATTGACTCATTTTTGTTTCAGAATTTTCTTGAAGCACTCATTTTCCCCCTCAGTTTTTCCTCTACCTCACTTACCTGAATTTTAAAATTCTTTTTGATCTCTTCCTTGGCCTAAAATCAATTCATGTTTTTCTATGAAGCTTTGGGTGGAGCAGTTATTATTTTTTTGGTATGGTCCTCTGAGTTTGTGCTTTGATCGTGTTGTCAGAAGAGTAACTTTCTATAGTATGGATTGTTTTTCTACTGTTTGCTCTTTTGCCAGCCTATTTCTTAACTTTTAATTTTGTTAAAGTTGGGCTTTCTTTATGGAGGGGAGGAAACATTGCCCTAAGCTTTCGCTGTTAGCTGTTTTTTTTTTTTTTTATTTGCAGCTATTTTCAGAGATAATACCGAGCACCTGTAAGTTATTATTTGTTCCAAGTTGATATGATCTAGAGTGAGATATTTTCAGTGCTCTTTTGGCCTATGTTCTGGTTTGTAAGAGACCACAAGCATTTTTCTTTTCCCTGAAACTGTGACCAGAATACCAGCTCTTCTGTGATTGCAGGTTCTGAAAACCAGGACTGTGAAGTAAGTGTGGGAAATGCAATAGCTTCCTAACACTGAGACCACTGTGATCTCCTTCTTTCCAGTTTTCTGAAACTGACCATCTGTAAGGTGAGAGGGGTAGAAACTGCCACTACTCCCACAGTTTCATTTCCTCCCAAGGCCTAATGCTTGTTTGCAGGCACATGGCCTAAAGTGGACTATGCTCTACTCTCATCCTGATGCAATATACTTTTCCTGCTGAATTCATCAGTTGTACTGGCTGGAAAAAAAAAAAAAATCTTTCACCTCATCATTCTACTGATCCAACTTGTTTTTTGTGTATTTAAAATAAATGTTAGGGAGGTGATAGTAGGGAAAGTTTATGCAATTCCAAGCCTTTTCTCCTCCATCATCACATCTTTTGAGTTTCAAATTTATTAACTATTCTTTAATTTTCAGGACTTAATGTTGATTAATTAATTGTTATTTTCCCAGATTTTTTGATATTTACTTGCATGGAAATTCATTATCCTGCTGTTTCTTTCCTTTATTGGTATACTAATTTAGAGATATAAATTTTCTCCCAAGTACTAGGTGTATCCCACAAATTTGAGTGTGTTGTCTCATTTTTGTCATTTACTGAAATAAACTATTTCTATGAATTATTCTTTGACTCATTCATTCTTTTCTTTCCTTTTTTTAAAATATTTATTTATTTAACTTTATACATTCGTTTTCACAAAATTTGGGTTCCAAATTTTCTCCTCATTTATCCCGTCCCCCCACCCCAATACACCAAGCAATCTAATTTTCCCTATCTCCAATCTGCCCTCTCTTCTGTCATCCCTCCCTTCTCTTGTCCCCATCTTCTCTTTTCTCCTGTACGGCCAGATGACTTTCTATTCCTCATTAACTGTATGTCTTCTTTCCTAGTAGCAACAACAATACTAAACAGTTGTTCTTAAAACTTTGAGTTCCAAATTCTCCCCATCCCTCCCTCCCCACCCATTCCCTTTGGGAAGGCAGGCAATTCAATATAGGCCATTTCTGTGTAGTTTCGCAAATGACTTCCCTGAGAGTCGTGTTGTATAAGACTAAATGAATTACCCTCCATCCTATCCTGCCCCTCATTGTTTCTCTTATGTCTTTTGATCCTGTCCCTCCCCAAGTGTTGACTTCAAATTGCTTCCTCCTCCCTTTGCCCTCCCTTCCATCATCCCGTCCCCCCCCCCCGCTTATCTCCTTCTCCCCGACTTTCCTATTCTGGAAGATAGGTTTTCATACCAAAATGAGAGTGCATTTTATTCCTTCCTTTACTCAAATGTGATGAGGGTAAACTTCTTGCTTTTTTTTTTCTCAACTCTCCCCTTTTTCCCTCCACTAAAAAATCTCCTACTTGCCTGTTAAATGACATATAATTACCCCATTCCATTTCACCCTCTTTCCTCCCACTACATTTCTCTCTCACCATTTACCTTAATTTCTTTTCAGCTATGGTCCCATCTTATTCAATTCGCTCTGTGCTCTCTGTCTCTGTATGTGTGTGCATGTGTGTATGTGTGTGTGTGTGTGCATGCGTGTACATGTGTGTGTGTGGTCCCACCAACTATCCAGATACTGAAAAGTTTTGAGAGTTAGAAATATTGTCTTTCCATGTAGGAATGTAAACAGCTCACATCTGGTAAGTCCCTTAAGACTTCTCTTTGCTGTTTACTTTTTCATGCTTCTTCTCATTCTTGTGTTTGGAAGTCAAATTTTCTTTTCAGCTCTGGTCTTTTCATCAAGAATGCTTGAAAGTCCTCTCTTTCATTGAAAGACCATATTTTCCCGTGAAGTATCATACTCAGTTTTGCTGGGTAGGTGATTCTTGGTTTGAGTCCTAGTTCCTTTGACTTCTGGAATATCCCATTCCATGCCCTTGGATCCCTTAATGTAGAAGCTGCTACATCTTGAGTTATCCTGATTTTATTTCCACAATACTGGAATTGTTTCTTTCTAGCTGCTTGTAAGATTTTTTCCTTCACCTGGGAATTCTGGAATATTGCCACCATGTTCCTAGGAGTTTTTCTTTTTGGATTTCTTTCAGGTGGTGATCGATGCATCCTTTCAATGCTTATTTTGCCCTCTGGTTGTAGAATGTCAGGGCAGTTTTTCTCGATAATTTCATGGATGATGATATCTAGGCTCTTCCTTTGATCATGACTTTCAGGTAGTCCCATAATTGTTAAATTGTCTCTCCTGGATCTATTTTCCAGGTCAGTTGTTTTTCCCATGAGATATTTCACATTCTCTTCCATTTTTTCATTCTTTTGGTTTTGTTTGGTGATTTCTTGGTTTCTCGTATAGTCATTAGACTCCATCTGTTCCATTCTAATTCTGAGAGAACTATTTTGTTCAGTGAGCTTTTGAACCTCTTTTTCCATTTGGCTAATTCTGCTTTTGAAAGCATTCTTCTCCTCATTGGCTTTTTGAACCTCTTTTGCCAATTGAGTGAGCCTATTTTTCAAGGTGTTATTTTCTCCAGCATTTTTTTGGGTCTCCTTTACCAAGGTATTGACCCATTTTTCATACTTTTCTTGCATCTCTCGCATTTCTCTTCCCAGTTTTTCCTCCACCTGTCTGACTTGCTTTTTAAAATCCTTTTTGAACTCTTCCAAGGCCTGAGCCCACCCGACATCCCCCTGGGATGTCTGGGGTGCCAAGGCCCCGCCCTCTATGTCTTTCCCTGATGGCAAGAATATGTCCTCGTCATCCGATCCGAAAGTCGGGATCATTTGCATCTGTTCAAAAAAACTCTCTATAGTCTTATTTTTCTTCCCTTTTCTAGTCATTTTCCAAGCCAGTCACTTGACTTGTGAGATTCCTGTCCACCCTTGCCTAGATCTGCCCAGTTAGTGCTTGGGGTCTGAGATTCAAATGGGCTTTCCGTGGCAGGCGTACCTGCTATTCAATGTGAGCTTTAGTTCTGGTGCTGGGGTGGGGCCAGGGCCACCTTCCAGGCTCAGTTCTCTCAGGAACTTTATGCAGAGACCTTCAGAAATGGAGTGGGTGGGGCAGGGCTGTCTCCCAGGCTCAGCTCCTTCAGGTGGTTTATGCAGAGACTTTCAGTAATGAAGATCCTGCCTGCTGCTGAGGGAGTCCCAGGCCACTGCGGCCGGGCTGCCACTGTCCCTGCTGCTTCCTGCCCCTGCCTCTGCCTCCACCACTTCCTCCTGAGGGGATCCGAGCCATGTAGACACCCTGCTCCCCTCTCGGTGAGCCCAAGCGTGTCTCTCACTGACCTGTAGAGTCTGTGGGCGGAGGGACCTTCCAAACCGCCGGATTTTCCGTCCCTGAAGCCTGCTCAGATCAGCTTCTTTGGGGCCGCGGCCAGGGCAGCGCTGGGGTTGGGTCCACCTTCCTGGGCTCGATGGACCCTGGAGACAGCTCTCCAGGGCTCTCTGGCATGAAAATCTCTTCCACTATCTTTCTTCACCCCCTGCAGTGATCCAGAAATTCCGGGGAGCTCTTCTTACATTAAATCTATGGGCTGTGAGTTCAGAGCTCGCATACGTGCATCTTTCTACTCCGCCATCTTGACTCTGCGCCCCTCATGCATTCTTTAGGATTACATAGTTTAGTTTCTGAGGAATTTTTTTTCTAAGCTTCTATGACATTTTATTGAATATAACTTTTATTTCATTTTAATCTGTACAGAGTACATTAAGTATGTCTACGTTTCTGCATTTTTTAATGAGGTTTTTATTCTTGTTGGTCACCCTTCCCCTGAATGTATGGTTAATTTTTTCTACATCTGAGGAAAAAAGATAAATCATTTTTCCCGTCCCCATTCAGTTTTGTCCAGGGGTCTATTATATCCACTTTTTATATTTTTTTCATCTTCTAACTTCTTTCTTATCTATTTTATGGTTAGATTTGTCTGGTTCTGTAAGAAGAAAGTTGAAGTCCCCTATTAGCATAGTTTGAGCATCTATTTCTTCCTGTAACTCATTTAATGTTTCCTTTAGGAATTTGGTTATTATGTTATTTGAAGTATTCACGGTTAGTATTGATATTTCTTCATTGTATATGGCTACCTTTAGTAAGACACAGTTTCTTTACTTATCTCTTTTAATTGGGTCAATTTTTTTTTTTTTTTTTTTTGCTTTTGTTCTGTCTGAGATAGTTTTGGCTACTGCTGTCTTCTTCACTTCAGCTGAAGCATTAGAGATTCTCCACCAGGGTCGTATTTCAGCTGAGCATTTGTTTAATTCACATATATTTCTCTTAAACAATAAATAGCTATAATCTTGTTTCTAATCCAGAATTTCTCTCTTTTTTGAATGAGTTAATCTCATTCAAACCCTGATTACAATCAGTTTTGCACATTCCCTTCATCCTATTTTCTACTATCTATCTTTATTTCTTATTACCTTATTGCAATAATAATTTAAATGGAAAGATCTTTCTTATTCATTAACAGGCCCATATGACTTATTTAAATCAAGTGGAAATCTAAGTCACATGTGGTGGGAGGAGATTGCTGAACAGGTAGAAGGCAAAAGGTGAAGCAGAATTGAGAGGAAGTGAGTGAGCATGATCAAGTCAGAGGAGAGAGAATACAGGCAGAACAACAAGGATCGGCCTCATGAGTGTTTGCTTGTGAAAAGGTCTTGGATATGGTGGGGGAGGCTTGGGAATGGCTTTTCTCCCTACAGTCATCGTTCTTAATAACTTCTTGGTCACCATGATAGATTTTGTTTTCTGGTTCTAGGATCTGACTTTCTGGTGTCCAAATAAATGTTTTTCCTCCACCCTCTACTACAGTAAATTTACATTTCACCTGAAACACTAGTCAGTTTTGTTGGGTAGGATGGGTAGATTAGTCATAATCCTTATTCCTCTAGTTTTTGGCTAATTATATTTTAAACCCTCTGCTCTTTAACAATGTAGCTGTTAAATATTGTATAATCCTGACTTTGACTCTACAATATTGGAACATTTTGTTTATGACTGCTTGCAAAAACTACTCCTTGGGAGTTCTGAATTTGATTTCAATATTCCTGAAAATTTTCATTGGGGATTGATTTCTGGAGGTGATTAGTAGACTCTCAATTTTTCATTTAGCCCATGGGCTGAAGTTATTCGGGGCAAAATTCCTTTATAATCTCGTGATATTCTATGTCTAATTTCTTTCTCTTTTTGTGGCTTTCAAGTAGTAGAATAATTTTAACATTTTCTTTCCTCAATCTTTTTTCCAAGTCAGTTGTTTCCTGATAAAATATTTGAGAGTTTCTTCTCTTCTTTTTTCATTACTTTGAATTTGCTTCATTGTTTCCTGAAATCTTACAGTGTCATTAGCTCTCTCATGCCCAATTCTCATTTTTAAGTATTTGTTTTTGTGGAATTTTGTACCTCTTTTTCCATTGGTTAAGTTCTTTTTCAAATGCACATTTTCATCAGTATCTTTTATGTATCTTTTACCAAACTATTTTCTTCTTATAATTTGCTTCCTTTATTCACATTTTATACACTATGTTCTTCTAATCATTTTTTTTCTCTTCAAGGAATTCCTGTTGGGTATATTTTCAGAGTACTTTTTTTTTCTTTGAGCTGTTTTCCACTTGTTTTGACTTAATTGCCTTCTACTGAGTTTTTGTCTTAATCTTCCCTGTCATCATAGTAACTTTTTATGGCCAGGTTCATTTTTGTTGTTTGATTTGTTTTCCTGCTTCATTTTTTGCTTTGAACTTTGTTTAAGAGTTTATCTCTATTCTGCCAACTGTCCAGGTGTTCAAGCTTTTTAACACTTCTGTTTTGAGAGATATTTCTGAGAGTTCAGATACTTTTTTGCACTTTTGATGGTATGATTCAGGAAGAGGTACGGTCATTGCACCCTTGCAAGTATACGCAACACTTCAGCTCAGGACTCCTACTTCCTTGTGAACAAAAGTTATACTACTCTTCAGAGCTTCTGATCCTTTGTGATTGGGCATAATACTAGACTTAAGGGCTCCCGAACCTTTGGGACACTAAACCAATTTCTCTGAAATTTTGATGCAGAAGTCAGTACAAGTGAGGTGTGAGGAAACTGTGGCCTTGCGACCACATGTGGCCTATGAGATCTTATGGTGTGGCATTTTGCTTTAGTCCAAGTTTTATAGCTCAAGTTCTTTCATTAAGGGGACTTTTTTTATTAAGTTTGGATTCAGTCAAAGGACCACACTTGAGGACCTCGAGGGCCACAATTGTCTTCAAAGATGTAGGATCCCTACCCTTTCTATAGGTAATTGAATTGCCAATTTCTTATCAGTTACCAGGTCCCTTTACCATCTGTGGTTTGAGAATTTGGAAAGATGCTACTACTGCTCTTGCCACACTAACATGTGTCGACTCTGTCACTCCAGAATATGATTTGAGGCATTATTTTAATTTTTTTGGAATGGAATGTCAGGAAATCCGAGCTAATTCCTCTATTCTGACATCTTAACTGTTGCCCTAGAATTCCTCTACATCTCTCTCTCTTTTTTAATGGATCATCTTTACTAAAGCTTCCTCTGAATTTTCATAATAATAAAATAAATTTGTTTATTTTTGCACATTTGAACAAAATCCAATTTGCCCAACATATCTTACCATCATTTATTTGGATTGTAATTCTTACTAGATTTGAAGCTCTATATAGTGTGAATATGCTGAAAATAGACTGTTTTACTTTTGTCTTTGTATGCCCAATACCAAGTAAAGTTCTTCTCATGTAGTGATCATGTGGTAAATACCTGCTAAATAAAATGAGTAAATGCATGTTATTTAATCTTCATATTTTCTCAAGGTTAAAATTACTGCTCTGTACTGGGTAGATCCTTAACAAATGGTTAAGTTCAATAAAGTCATTTAGACATAATATCAGCATAAATGTTATGCACTATATGAACTCCTGGGTTCTCTAAATTGAGGAGACATATGCCAATTTTGCTACATTGATTAAAGACAGCTTTGCTAAAGGAGGATTAGAGTGGTCCATGGGATAAGAAGGGGAGAAGACAATGCCATCATGAATGAGGGAAGAAAAGCATATTGTATTCTAGTATCTCAACATTACTTTTACATGAGGAAAGAGAAATTCAATTAAACGTTAAAGATAGGAAATTCAGTGGGAATAAATAATGACAGAATTCGTGGTGAACAAATCCACCATGAATGACATGGTGCTGGTATACTGAAAGTCTTATGGGATCAATTTCTTAGAAATCTGACAACTGTGCTAAAAGAAGTTTTCTAAATCATGAATGGCATTATGAATAAGAATGCAATCAAAAGACTTTTGAAAACTGCTAACCAAAATGTCTATTTTTTCAGCTCTTTAAATTCCTTAAAAGAATGATATGGCCATATTTTGAGGAAAAATCTTAATGAATATATGTCAAAGAAACAAACATATAATTCTGTAAAACACAAGCCATCCTTAAAAATGTGTCACTAATTGGAAAGGGACAGAGAATGAAAGATGCAAATTCACTTGCTATTAAAAAAAAGGCCCTATTAAAGAAATATGCAGACTCTCATAGATTTCATTATATCATAAACTGATGTGAGATCCCATGGCAATCATTATACTCAGTAAAATTGGTAGAATATCCACATCAAATGAAGCATGGTTCATAAAGATATATAATCTCTAAAACTGTCTGCTGCTTCCATGAAAGTTACTTAGCATAAAGTTCAGATCATGAAACTCCAGATGCTCCTTTTTCTGAAAAAAAAAGTGCTAATTTCATAAAATCCAAAGATTCTATAGAAATTTGACAACTAGTTGCACTGCAACTTAAAAGAGATCAAACTAAGAAAACAAAAAAAAATGCGAATGAATAATATTTATTTTCCAGCCTATGATGGTAAGTTGAGAGAAGAGATTCTTGAGTTAATTTTTTAAACACAAATTTTGAATGGATAATGAGTGAGGTCAAGAATGTAATAGGAGAGCAAGCTGAATTGCATTTGGAAAATTATACATTCTTCAAAATTACCCCAATTTTCTTCATTAAATTTCTATATTGTCAGGGGCAGAGTCAAGATGGCAGAGTGAAAGCCACTATTCACCTAAGCTGTTAGACAAACTCCTTCAGATACCTCTAAAAATAGAATCTGACCAGATATTGAAACGGCAAAACCCAATGGGAGACAGACTGAAAGATTCACAGCCCAGGAAAGAACAAAAGGTCAACAGAAAGAATCTATTGCACAGGGTTGTACCAGCATGTCCCCACCAAGGCAGGGCCGAGCAGGGAGCACTGGTTGGTCTGAGGCAGTGACCTGCACTGTGGAATTGTGGACATATCAGCACAGGACAGTAATCAAGCAGAACCGAGGGAGTGAGAGCCATGGAGCCCCAGGTTTCTGCAGCAGCTTCTCCTGAGACTACCAGACTGCACATTAAATGTCTTTAAGTCACCTACTTGAACTTTCAGAAATCAAAATGGCAGAGTGATCAGTAAATGATCTCCCCTCCCCTTGTGGACCTCGAAAGACCCATAAAATATTTCCTCAGAAAAATCCTGGAAGAGTGAGATCAGACAAATAGGAAAACAGTATCCTAGCCCATTCAGCATGGAAAATCATAAAAGGGGTCACTCTTGCTGTAGCTGAAAGGGACCAGTGCAGAACTGGAGCTATCCAAGAGAGCCCCACCTCAGCAAAGTGGGAGGAGATACTGAGTCCCAGAGGTTGGAGTACCCAACTGCCAACACCAGGACCCTAGGGGTGACTCAGAGCACCAGGGGAAAGGGGAAGACACTAGCGCATTAGAGATCACCAACCACAGAGGTTACATATGATATACCTCAGTGGAGGACACCTGTTGTAGCCAGACCTCCTCTCACTTAACAGTTAACTCTAGGACAACTCCACAGAAACCCAGAAAGACTTCACCTGGCCTCTACTTTGTCACACCAGTTAGCTCAGCACCAGGTAAGCTTCAGCATTTTAGCTTCAAGCTGAAAGAACCAGAGGCCACAACAAACAAAGCTTCAGTTAAAAGGCCCAAGAGACCTTCTTGTGGCCTAGAAGCATGTTTCTACTTTAAAAGCTAGGAAAAGGGTGATCACCATTATCATGAGTAACAAGTAAAGCAGAAAAGATAAGACCACAGAATGTTTTTTATGGGGACAAGGACCAAAACATATATACTAAAGAGGTCGCCATTGAGACTGGACTCCCATGTGAAACTTCAGAAGGGAATATGAACTAGTATGAAGATCAAAGAGCACTCTTGGAGGAGATGAAGAAGAATTTTAAAAGCCAAATTGGAGAAAAAGAACAAAACCTCGTCAATGATTTTAAAAATATGAAAAAAAAAATAATTCACTCAAGAGAACAGCTCCTTAAAAAGGAAAATTTTTAAAATGAAAAAGGAAGCACAAAACCTAATTAAGAAAATTGGACTAATGGAAAAGAAACACAAAACCTAACTGGGAAATTTGGACAAATTGTAAAGTAAATACAAAAACCTACTGGAAAACATAACTCCTTAAAGGGTATAATTGGACAGATGGAAAAGGAGATACAAAAGTTAACATGAAGAAAACAATTTGTCAAAAATTAGAATTGGACAAGTAAAAACTAATGACCCTTTGAGATATCAGGAATCACTCCAACAGAATCTGAAGAATAAAAACATAGAAGAAAATGTAAAATATCTCACTGGAAAGACAACTGACATGGAAAATCGATCCAGGAGAGAAAATCTAAGAATTATTGGTCTACTGGAAAGTCACAATCAACAAAAGAGCCTGGATAATGTCTTCCAAGAAATCATCAAGAAAAACTGTCCAAAAGTCCTAAATGCAGAGGCTGAAATAGTCATCAAAAGAATTCAATGTTTACCTCCCAAAACTCTCAAAAAGTAAAAACAACAAGGAATATAATTGTCAAATTCCTGAACTATTAATTGAAGGAGAAAATACTATTGGAAAGCCAGAAAGAAACCCTTCAAATATAGAGAAGCTATAGTCAGGACCTCACAGGACCTTGTAGCTTCTATATTAAAAGACTGAATGAATTGGAAAATGATGTTCCATAACACAAAGGTGCTGGGACTAAAACCAAGTATCAATCACGCAGAAATATTGGGCACAAATATTTCAGGCAAGGAGATGGACATTTAATGACATAGGGGGTTTCCAGACCTTACTGATGAAAAGGCAAGAACACAACAGAAAATTCGATCTTCAAACACAATCCTCCAGATAGGCATAAAAAGGTAAACAGGGACAAAGAACTTCTTATTTAATATGGGCATATGGTTTACATCCCTATAAGGGAAGATAAAACTTGTTAATCTTGTGAATTGTATATTTATCAGGGTACATAAATAGACATACATAGATAGAAGGAGTGGATATAAAGTAAATGATGTGAAGAGAAAAATGTAATTTAAGGGTGTGAAGGAATTGTAGCAGCAGATGTGAAAAGGAGGACACAGAAAATGGTAAATTACATCATAGGAAGAGGAAAAATATATTACAGTAGAGGGAAAGAAGAGAGGGAGATGAGAATTGTTTGCTATATACTCTCATCTGATTTGGTTCAAGGGGGAGCAACAAACTTAATGAAGTATATAAATCTAACTAACTCTATAGGCAGTAGGAAGGGAAGGGGGACAGAAAAGTTAGGGGAGGCTGTAAGGGAGGGAAGAAGTAGTGAGGGGAAAGTGGAGTAAAAGGGAGAAGGACTCTAAGAAGGAAGGTCAAAAATTAAAACACTATTGTGGAGGGGAAGAGAGAAGGGAGAAGTAAAAGCACAGAGGGTAAAGAGGACGGAGGGAAAGATACAGATGGTGAGCATAACTGTGAATGTGAATGGGTGGAACTCTCCCATCAAAGGAAAATGGATAACAAAATGAATTAAAAAACCATAATCCAACAGTATGTTGTTTACAAGAAACATATTTGAAATGGGCATACACTCAGGGTAAAGGTAAAACGTTGGAGCAATATATATTGTGCTTCATCTGATGTAAAAAAGCAGGGATAGCCATTATAATCTCAGAAAAAGCAGAAGCAGAAATAGGTCTAATCAAAAGAGATATGGAAGGAAACTATATTCTATTAAAAGACAGCAATATCATTACTAAACCTATATGCTCAAAAAGGTTTAGGATCCAAATTCTTGGAGAAGAAGATAAGAGAGTTACAAGAAGAAATAGAGAGCAAAATTATACTAGTGGGGGACCTCAATCTCCCTCTCTCTGAATCTGATAAATCTAACCTCAAAATAAACAAGAAAGAAGATAAGGAGGTGAATAAAACTCTGGATAAGTAAGTTATGATAAATCTCTGGAGAAAATTGAATGGGGATAGTTTGGAATATACATTTTTTCTGAGCAGTACATGGCACATATACAAAAATTGAGCACGTAATAGGGCATAAAACCTCACAGTCCAGTGCAGAAAGGTAGATATAGTGAAGGCATCCTTCTCAGATCATAATATAATAAAAATTATATGTAATAAAAGGCGATGGAAAGATAGACCAAAAATTAGTCGGACACTAAATAAAACAATTTTAACGAATGAGTGGGTTAAACAACAAATCATGGAAACATCAACAACTTAATTCGACAGAATATCAGCAGTGATACACCCTACCAAATCCTATGGGATAGTGCAAAATCAGTTCTTAGGTGAAGTTTTATACCTCTGAATGCCTACATGAATAAAATAGAAAAAGGTGTGAACAATGAATTGGGCATACAGATGAAGAAGCTATAAAAAGAGCAAATTGAAAATCCCCAAGTAAAGACCAAATTAGAAATACTGGAAACCAAAGGAGAGATTAATACAATTGAAATTGTGAAAACTAGTGAACTAATAAATAAAAGTAAGAGTTGTCCTTAAGAGAAAAAAATAAAATTGATAAACCTTTGGTCAATTTGATTGAGAGGAAGAAAGAAAAAAAACAAATTACCAATATCAAAAATGTAAAGGATGAACTCACCTCCAATGAGGAGGAAATTAAAACAATAATTAGAAATTGCTTTGCCCAACTGTATACCCATGAAATCCATAATATAAATGAGATGGATGATTATTTAAAAAAAAAAATTAAATTGCCCAGATTTACAGAAGTGGAAGCTGAATGTTTAACCCCATCTCAGAGAAAGAAATTGAACCATCAATGGACCCCCTAGGAAAAATCTCCAGGGCCGAATGAATTCAGAAGTGAATTCTATCAAACATTTAAAGAGCACTTAATTCCAATACGATATAGACTGTTTGCGAAAACTGGGTAAGAAGGAGTTTTCCCAAGATCTTTTTATAGTACAAATATTATTTTAAGACCTGAACCAGGAAGAGCCAAAACAAGAGAAAGAATTATACGCTGATTTCTTTAGTGAATATCGATGCAAAACTTTTAATTAAGATTTTTGCAAAAATATTACAGCAACTTATCATGAGAATAATACATTATGATCAGATAGCATATATACCATGTTTAATATTGGTAATACCATAAACATTATTGAACATATCACCAACAAAATTAACAAAATCACATGATTGCTTCAATAGGCACAGAAAATTGTTTTGACACAATATAACACCCGTTCCAATTGAAAACACTGGAGAACACAGGCATAAAAGGAACATTCCATAAACTAATAAGGAGAATCTACCTGAAACCATCAGCAAGCATTATATGAATTGTGGGTAAGCTGGATGTATTTCCAATAAGATCAGACTTGAAATAAAAATGTCCATTATCATCATTATTATTCAATATGGCACTAGAAATGTTAGCCTACCAGTAAGAGAAGAAAAAGAAATTGAAGGAATTAGAATAGGCAAAGAACAAACTAAATTATTACTCCGTGAAGATGGTGTCATTATATACTTTGAGAATCCCAGAGAATCAAGTAAAAACTACTTGAAATAACAAACAAGTTTGGTAAAGTTGCAGGTTACAAAATAAACCCACACAAATCTTCTGCATTTCTATGTATTAGTAACTGTTAGTCGTGGGGGCTTCTGGTAAATTACGTCAAAATTTGGTTGCTGGGGAAGTTCATCAATATTGTACCTTAATTTCATGATGGCATGTTTGCCCAGGTTCTGGATGGACGAAGCTCTCGTGCCTTCCCAGTCACCAATAGAGTGAAACATACCTGTGTGCTTGCTCCCATGCTTTTTATCGTGATGTTCTCAGCCATGTTGGCAAATGCTTTCAATGAGGATGAACACAGAATCCAGGTCAACTGCCATACTGATCGTGAGTTCTTCATTTTGAAAAGGTTACAAGCCAAGATCAAAGTGGAGCAGGTGTTGGTGCATGGTTGTTTGTTTGCAAATGATTGTACACTCAATGCAACCTCTGAAGCTGAGATGCCACAAAGTATGGATCAAGTTTCTGCTGTCTATGCTAATTTTGGCATAAGAATTAACACCAAAGGAAAAAAATACAGGTGCTACATCAGCCACCACCACCACATACATACATGGAACCATCTGTTACAACAGAGATATTTTGAATGCTGTGGATAAGTACACTTACTTTGGTAGTGCACTTTCCAGGGATGTATACATTGACAATGAGTTTGATGTGCTCATTTCCAGAGCTAACTCAGTGTTTGGGAGTCTCAGAAGAAAGATTTGAGAAAGAAGAGGTATTAGACTGACTACTAAACTGAAGGTCTACAGAATCGATATGCTGACCTCATTGTTAGATGCTTGTGAAATATGGACAGTCTACCTACACCATGCCAGGAAACCGAATTGCTTCCATTTGAGCTGTCTTAGGAAGATTGTGAGGATCACCTGGCGGCATCACTGAAATCCTTGCTTGAGCTGAATTGCCAAGTATTCAAAATATGCTTCAGAGAGTGCAACTCTGATGGGCTGACCACGTTGTTGAATTGCAAAATGTATGCTTGCAAGAAAGACTACTTTATGGAGAATTTTCATGGGGCAGGCCATCACACGGTGCCCAGAGGAAACAATACAAGGACACTTTCAAGGTCTCTCTGCAGAACTTTGGATTTAACTGTGCAACATGGGAGACACTGGCACAGGATGGCTCAGCATGGCATGTCCACATAAGAAAAAAGTGCTGTTGTCTTTGAGGAAAGTAGAACTGAGACAGCACAAAGTAAATGGGGGATGCGCAACATACCTGTGTGCTTGCTCCCATGCTTTTTATCATGATGCTCTCAGCCATGTTGGCAAATGCTTTCAATGACGATTTGGGATGTACACACCAAATATTCATACGGATTATCTGTGTTCAACTTATGGTAGTGTTCTGATCAGCCACAGGTCATTTTGGCCCTCTTGGAAGATGAAGGACATCAACCAACCAACGAACCATATTAGTAATGATGCTCAAAAGCAAGAGATAAAAAGAGAAATCCCATTTAAAGCTATGGTAAGCACTATAAAATATGTGGGAGTCTACCTGCCAAAACAAATCCAGAAACTATATGAACACAATTACAAAACACTTTTTGCACATATAAAGTCACATCTAAGTAAGTGGAAAAAACATCAATTGCTCATGGGTAGGCGGAGCCAATATAATAAAAATGACAATTCTCCCTAAATTAATTGCTTATTCAGTGTCATATCAATCAAACTATGAGATAATTATTTTCTAGAGCTAGAAAAGATAATATAAAAATGTATCTAGAGGAAAAAAAGGTCCATAACATCAAAGCAACTAATTAAAAGAAATTCTAGGAAATTAGCCTAGCTCTAGCAGATTTCAAATTGTATTACAAAGCAACAAGTATCAAAATCACTTGGTACTGAAGAAACAGAGGGGTAGAGAAGTGGAATATTTAGGTATTCAAGATAGGGTAGTCAATGAAAATAACAATCCACTCTTTCATAAAGTCAAGGGTCCAAGCTTCTGAGATAGGAACTCACTGCTTGACAAAAACATCTAGGAAAAATGGGTAGCAGTGTGGCAAAAACTGGGCATTGAACACTGCCTGACACTATTCACGAGAATAAAGTCCAAATGGATACATGATCTAGGTATGAAGATTGATACTTTAAGCATATTAGTGAAGAAAGGAATAGTTATCAGTTATTATTGTTATTAGTGCAGAAAGGAATTTATCATATTTATGGAGAAGGGAAAATGTTTTGACTACACAAGAGATAAAAAAAAACATTCTGAAGTTCAAAATGGAAAATTTAGATTACATTAAATTGAAAAGTTTTTATACAACCAAACCCAATGCAACTAAGGTTAGGAGGAAATCAGAAAACTGGGAAAGAATTTTTGCAACTAGTGTCTGTGACAAAGGCCTCATTTCTAAAATATGTAGAGAACTGAGTCAAATGTACAAAAAAGCAAGTCATTCTCCAATTGATAAATGGTCAAAGGATATGAACAAGAAGTTTTCAGAGGAAGAAATTAAAGCTATCTATAATGTGAAAAAAATGCTCTAAATCACTATTTTTTAGAAGGATGCAAATCAAAGGAACTCTGACATATTATTTCACATTGGCTAATATGACAAAACAGGAAGATAATAAATGTTGGAAAAGTTTTGGGAAAATTGGACACCAATTCATTGTTGATGGAATTTTGAGTTGATCTAGCCATTCTGGAGAGCAATTTGAAACTATGCCCAAAGGGCTAGAAAAATGTACATACACCTTGACCAAGCAATATCACTTCTATGCCTGTATCCTCAAGAGATAATTCAAATGGGAAAGGATCCTACATGTACAAAAAATATTTATAGCAGCTCTTTGGGTGGTGGCCAAACCCTGAAAATCAAGGGAATGCCCATCAAATGGGGAATGGCTGAATAATTTGTGGTATATGAATATAATGGAATACAATTGTGCTGTAAGAAATGATGAATAGGATGACTTCATAGAGTCCTGGAAAGACTTATATGAACTGATGCTGAGTGAACCAGGAGAACTTTCTACACAAAAACAACCACAGTGTGAGAAGAATTGTTCTGGTAGACCTAGTACTTCATTGCAATGCAAGGACTTTAAAAATTCCTAGTGGTCTCTTGAGGAAAAATACCTTCCATATCCAGAGAAAAAAGTATGGAATTTGATCTCAGAATAAAGAAGACCATTTCCTTTTGTATTATCTTTTGTTTTATGATTTTTCCCATTCATTTTAATTCTTCTCTACAACATGACTAAGGTGAAAATGTATTTAATAGGAATGTATATGTAGATCCTATCTAAAATTTTATGGCATCTCAGGGAGTCAGTGGGAAGGTAGGGGAGAAGGAGGAAGAGGGAGCACAAATAAATCTAAGAAACATGAAAATGATTGCAGAACACTGAAAAAAATAAAACTGTTTAAAAACGAATTCAAAAATCTGTATTATCTATCTTTGTGACAGTGATGATGATAACCCATCACTTGATGGCATTTCTGCACAAAAATGATCACAGATTTCTTCAAATAATATAATATGTATTTAAATGTCCGCACAGAAACTTTAGTTGATAGTAATACGTTTGTAGGTACACAACAATGAAGCTATGTAAACTTTACAAAGAATTGCCTTTCTCTGCCCAAACAGCAAAATACAAAGGGAAAGATGTGCTCCACAAATCTTGCTTTATTATGAAGCTTTGTGTGCAAAGCAAATAGCTGAATAATTCAACTAGATATGGTGTAATCAACGATTTTCTTTGAATACAGTAACACGTATCATTAAAAAAAAACAGGCATATCACTCTGTATTAAGATTTCACTTTGATTGGCATGTATAGAACTATGAGTTAGTTGCAGTAATATGTCTTTCAAATGAAAACGACTCTCTTAAGGAGTAAAACTATTTTCAGACTCTCACTGAGGGACAGTTACAATTTTAAATAATGACCAGAACACTAAATGTCTTGGTCCTACTTCTGGGGAATGTCTTGGGCCACCAAGCAATGTTCTCCTTCATTTTACTTTGTGCCATTATATGAAGTAATCATGAGTTAAATTGCAGGTACAACTTTACTTAAAAGTCCCATGCTGTAATCATCAACTTTATAATTCACCTTATCAGCTAAATGTCTTTATTACTTGTTTTCCTCATTAATCCCAATAAATCTATAACATTGTGATATTAAGTACCACTTGAAATAAGATTAGCACTTTTTAATTAACAGATTTTGATGACAGCTTTCTTTTTTGTCTTCCATAATTCTCTCCCTATTTCTCTCCCTTACCTTCCAGAAAGGCACCTTTTTAACAAAGAATTTACATAGAGAAAGAAAAGGAAGGGTGAAAAAAACAGCAAAGCAAATGACCATATCAAAAATACTTTACATATGTAGTGATTCACACTTCTGTACTTGCACCTTCATAAAAATGTTGGGACAATTTTCATCTTAAATCACTTCTTGGTGACCAATCTTGGACATTATAACTCCATTGTCCATTACCATTTCTTTAGTCATTATGTATATTGTTTTTTCTTCTGCTTACTTTATATTATATTAGTTCATTATAAGCTTTTCCATGTTTCATTGTGCTCATCATGTTCATTGTTTCATTAATTAAAGTGATAATCCATTAAATTTGTGCACCATACCCTTTTTCAGTCATTCACTAGTTGATAGCCATAGTCATGTTTATAGGTCTTTTCAGCCACAAATATTGCTGCTATAAATATTTTAGTGTATATGGAGGCTTTGTTTTTGTCAACAATCTTTTTAACAGAATTTCCTAGAAGCATAATATCTGAATGAAAATACATGGACATGTTAATCCTTTAGTTTACATAATATCATATTCCTATCTAGAGAGAGTACACTAATGACTCATTAGTGTGTGACTCACTTTGCACAGACATCTGGTACTCAATATTACCACGGTTTGCCATCTTTCCAAATCTACTGACTGTGACACGTAACCTTAGAATTGAATTGATTTGCATATTTTTTTCTGTTTTTAGTTATTTGTAACATTATTTCATATTGTGAATAGTTTGAATTATTCTTTTGAGAATCATTTGTTCACAACCTTTCATTACAAATATGAGGTATTTCTAGTTGTTTCTTCTTTCTGCCCCACTGATCTACTTTTCTGTTTTTAACCATTTCCATAAAATCTGAAAGATTGCTGCTTAAAAATATAATTTATTTCCTAGAAGAGCTATTCCTCCTTCATTCATCCATTTTCCTAATTATTGTCTTTGCCGTTGGAGCATTTTTTCCCTATAAATGACTTAAAAAAAATTCACAGCTCTGGAAGACATTCATTTTGTACTTTCATTGGTACAGAATTAAATCTATAATTTTATTTTGGTGGTTTTAGTTTTAATATTGTCATGGCCCAATTTTTAAAAATCAATTATATGAATGCTATTTAATTCTTTCTTTCAATATGAGTACTTTGAACTTTTATTTTAATTGGTATTATAAGTGTTTAATAGACTGATTCATAAACATTATATTTCTGTGTCATTGTGAATGAAATTTCCCTTTCTATATTTGCCTATTTAATTTTGGCATTATTATATAGAAATGAATTTGACTTTTACAGTTTTATTTTGTAGCCAGTCACATTACCAAAATATTTTTCTTAGGTTGTTTTTGTTTGTTTGTTTATTTTTTACTTATTTCCTCATTGCTTTTTGTTGTTGTTGTTGTTGTTGTTTTACGTAAATAATAACGCCATTAAGGAAAAGGAATCTTTTGTCTCTTATCGGCCTATTTTCTTTACTTCAGTTTTTGTTATCCTGTGTTATTATTGATAACATATATAGAAATATTTAAGATAACAGAAAAAAAATTCTTCCTTTGATCCTCTATATCCTGCCAAATTTTCTAGTGTTTCTCAATTGCTTAAGATACATGCTTCAGATTTTTGATTAATTTGTTCATCATTATAAACAATTAACTTGCCACAGAGATTTTTGCAAATTAATTTTATGTAGTTGTACCTCGTTAAAAGCTTTTTCTCTATAACTTTGGAAACAATCGTGTCATTTTATATGGTTTTGTACTTAAGTTTAATTTTGTTAACTGTTATTTTATGACATTAAAGAATTATTGTA